>JANHGL010014607.1:0-32894 GCA_024611195.1 Ceyx melanurus | reverse complement strand
AGCCGCTTTTCCCCCCCGGCCGGGAGCGGCGGCTCCTCCAGCGCGTTCCGGGGTGAGCGGTCCCCTCTCCCGGTCCTCCCCGAGGGGCGGAGGCGGCCATGACGGAGGAGGCGGGGAGAGGCGGTGGGAGCCCCGCCGCAGCCGCCAGCCCTGTACCCCGCCGCGCCGTCCAGGTGGTACGTGTCAGGCCTGGGGCCCGGGCGGGGAGCTGGGGAGAGCAGAGACCCCGAGCCGAGCTCCCTCCGTGGGCCCGCCCTGGAGCCGCTGCGGTTCCCGGGGGCTGTCGGCCTGGGGTTTGTGCCGGGCTCGTTTGGCCACGTGGAAATGGAGAAGATCGTTTAACGTTTTTCTTGCAATGCTTCGTTGTTTTGTTACTCCCCGTAACAGTGCTTGCTTGCTTGTTTGTTTAAAAACGGTGTTTCATTTGCAATGTCCACACATCCCATTGATACCTGTCTGGGAACAAACATTTAGATCTTAGCGAGGCAAACATCTGAAAAGCAAAACCCTGCAGATCAATGAGCAAGTAGAAAAGATGAACAGCTTCACAAGAGCCTCAGATCCTAAAGGCAGGCCAAAGTTTGTGGCCTGAAAGTCTCTCTGGGTTTCTGTAAAGTATCCCATAGATGAGATTTGGCAAAAAGACTGTGTTTCTGCCAAGAGCTATGGGTTTCTAAGTGGTTTGGGATAATGGCTCGTATGAAAACCTCCTTTAAAAAGAACACTTTCTGACTTCTACAAAATCTTCAGCAGTGTTAAAAATATTTTCAAAATTAGTTTTCCATGTGGAGGCAGGTGGGAGGCTGTTTCAGCTGAAATGTGTGGAAACTGAAAATAAGTTTTCACTTTGGAGTTGTCATATATACTTTTGGTAGAGGATGATGATGGTAATGCTAAAAATTAGATTTTTTTTTTTTTTTAATGCAAACCATTGAGTTGCACAGTTTATGGGGCTTTGTTTTAAAATCTCTCCTTTTTCTCCTTCTTTTTCCATCTTGTGATTGATACCTTGTTTTTCAGTGGTCAAGCAGAGGGAGGAAGGGATTTTTTTTTTGTTAATAAAGTTGTAGAAGAAAGCGGATTGAGCTACCCATTCACCATTTTCCATTCTGTCATTTTTGCCATACAGAAGATCCATTTTGCACTGAGACATGAATTATCTTCATCTCTGTGATGGCAAAACTACAGCACTAAAAATTCATAAAGCCACTTCAGATCTTACTCTAGAATGTGAGAAGTTCAGAAGGAAAGTAGTTTCAAAACGCTCAGATCCAGATCTGATTCATTGTTCTGTGCTTTTAACTGTTGAATTGGCTCATGGGCCATGAAAACACTTGTTGGATTCTGCTGTAAATCAGTCTCAGCTAGTGAAATGGGCAATTCTGACTCAGTTGTCAGGCAGTTGGTCTTGTCATGACAAAAATACATTCATTGTTTGCAATTTATATCCCTCTGTTGACTCAAAATGACTTTGAAAGAGCTTTCTGCATATTTCTGGAATTCGCTATTATGTCAGCAAGGCTTCAATGATACAAATCTATAAGAATAGCATATAGAATACATCTGAAAAGAATAAAAATGCAATAATAAATAATATAATAGAGTACTAAGAGCAGTATATAAGCATGCATAAGAATAGATGCTGCTGCAAAGAGAACTAGGATGAGAATCTGTTGGGATTGGGGAGTTTAGTGGCATAAACTGCAGCCAGTGGAACTCAGACATGGGGAGGACTCTTCCAAGTCTCCCTTGTGCCTGATTTTCTAGGTTGCCTTTGCAAGGTAGGTGATCAGTCTCTGGAGGTGATGGCTCAGCAGTAGTGCTGTAGCTGTAGTGGATTTTGGTCTGTGATAGCAGAAATTGACCCAGTCTCTTCAGGTTACTGCCAGCTCTTTGGGTTTTGTTAACTGCACCTGTGAGTGAAATAATGCCCTAGTTCTGGTTTTTCCCTCTTTAAATGAACCAAGCAGTTTGAAGTGTTCTCATATAGTCACACAGTGATAAAGGCCAGTTTATGAGTGTTCAGGATAAGTCCCAATTGTGACTTAAATCAGGCCACAAATCTACATCTGAACTAGGGAGAAATTAAAGATTAGATCTGCAAGTGTTTTTAATTTCTCTTTTCAAGCTCTCTTTACTAAGTAAGTACAGAAAAACAGTAAACTGAGTAAGAATGGTAGAACCCAAGGAACCTTAATTACACAATCTTAGTGCTGAGATCTTTCCATTTTATTGCTGTGTACAGTTATTTGTGTCAGTTTGTTGTTTTTTCAGGTTTTACTCAGCTCTGTGCCTGGCAGGTGTCTAGTTTGGCACTGCTGAGATGATTGTGTGGAAGCAGAACTTGCTCACAGTAACTTGATTAGGAGCATGCTAATTAATGTATGCTCAGTTATGTTGAGTTCAGAGTACCTTAGTGCCATCAGGTATGTAGGTAATGGTTTCTGTATGCTGCTGTTGAACTGCTGGTGTTTCTGCTGTGAGTTCAAACTAAACAGAGAGGTCCAAACACAATCCTGATATTTTCATGGCTCTCCTGACTTAAACCAGGAGTCCATTATGGAAAAAAAACCAAAGAAGTTGCAGTTTTACTGTTTTCAAGCTAGTTTGTGATGACAGAGTCAAATTTTTACTGAGTTAATTAGGCAACAAATTTGAAAATCATTGGTTTTTTCTGGACATGCAAAAGTGTAGCTAATTAATGTTGTTATTGCAAGAATTGCAGAACCCTTTTCTTTCTGAATATGTTAGATTGAATAGTATGAATGTATAGGGATGTCTTTTAATTGCCATCTAGACATAAAAGATTTCCTTTGTAATTTGAATATGTTGGTTTAGAATCTCTGATTTTTGCTTATTTTTTTACCCAGTACTAATCTGTGTCCTGTGTCATAATGTGTTTAGTAGCAGTTTTAGATCAGATTATTTTAAAAAACTTGTGTACAGGCTGAGGGTGCAGGCTGCATATATGAGCATCTGGGCAGTAAGTTAGGCAGGGAACTTGGAGAAAAAACGATGAGTAAGAAATGTGAATGGAAGGCAGAAGTAAGAGAGTGTTGTAAGGAATGCAGGGATCCTAGAAGCAGGTTAGTGTGCTGTTGCAGGTGTTTTGTGAGCAGTTTTGGTTCAGCAGCTTCTTTTGTTTCCTTGGAAATCTACCAAAAATACATTTTGTGGAAGTCAAAAAATAAAAAAAAAGTTTGCTGAGAAAGAAAGCAAATGGTATCTTTAGATAAAAACAGAGCGTCTTTGCCTTGTATTTGTAAGATGCATTTTTTTGGTGAAAATTTTGCTTTTTTGATTAACACTTACACTGTAAGTAAACACAAATAGCACTTACTGACATACACGTGGGGTTTTGTTTGTTTGTTTTTTTTTCTAGTCTGTCATTGTGCCTGTTCACAACAGTGAGTGCTGGTTAGATGAATGCTTGAAGTCAGTTTGGGAACAAGATTTTCAAGACACCATGGAGCTGTCAGTCTTTAATGATGCCAGCACAGTAAGTACACACCTCATTCCACATACCCTCTTAAGTGAATGCTGCCTCTGGTAGGAATTTGTCTTTTGGAATGAAAATAGCTACATCTCTGTCATCCTTTTCCTAGGATGGCTCAGCTGAAATCATTGCAGCATGGAAGGTGAGGTTGGAAGCTGCTGGAGTTCCAGTCGTGGTTGGGAGTAACAGCTCCTCACAGCCTGGAGGAGGTATGTGGCTTCCTGCTGAACTTCTGAGACCTGGGGTGTTCCCACAGGCCTCTTGTGTTTCCCAGTTTGAAAAGGGTGTTTGTAGCCACTTGCATTGTGATGGAAAAAGACCCCACATTGTTTTCCAGAGCTCTCTGTTCAGAAACTCATTCCAATTTCCAGTTTGGCCCCGTTGGTTTTGGCTCTGTAAAATT
This sequence comes from Ceyx melanurus, assembly GCA_024611195.1. NCBI lineage: Eukaryota > Metazoa > Chordata > Aves > Coraciiformes > Alcedinidae > Ceyx > Ceyx melanurus. The sequence goes on along the minus strand of JANHGL010014607.1, from coordinate 28,995 downwards.
TGTTTAGACGTCCAGGAAAGAAGAACTTGGCTTGACACTTGTGCTGTGCTCTGCAAAAGAATTTTGTTTAATTGTAGAATACACAATGTTGTTAATGCTTATGGTTTTACTGTGGCTTTCTGATACCTGATTTATCTTCAGGAGGTGAGTTTTAAGAAAAAAAGAAATCCAAAAGTTCTCATGTAAATAGTTGAAAGGTAAATGAATGTCCTTCAGTGTTGGAGAATAGACCCTGAAACAGAACAAAACAAATTGTTGATATCCCTTTGATGATCAGATGAAATCAGAAAAGTTCTGATGTGAGCTGTAAGCTCTCATATTTAACACCAAGGGCTAAACCAGTATGTTTAGTGAGCTACCAGACAGGAATATGATGGGAGACAGGATTGTTTTAGCTGCTAATGGTACAGTTACCCACTGGAGGCAACAACAAACAGATCTCTCTCAACAGTTTTTCTTTGGTTTGTTTAAGTTGTTTTATGTTGAGGGTTTTTAGCAGACAAGCTTTCTAAAATGTAAAATAGAAATAAAAGTACATTGCTCATGGAAGAAGCTGGTGTTGGATGGCACTGAAGTTGGAAGATTGTGCCCATGTCCAGGACAGAGGAAGCAGAGCAGTGGCTGCACATCTGGGGCTGGGGGGGGTGTTTGGCTAACGTTTCTCTCCTGGGTTTTGTGCCAGCAGTCAGGTAGGAGCTGATGTCCCACTGGTCCCAAAGTTGTGTCTTTCAGGTTCTAAAAGGCACACTGTGGAAATGCTGTAACACAAAACCTAGTCAGTTTCTGGTTTGTAACTACATATGCCCTTTGTCACTGGACAGACACCTAGGCTCTGACTGTCTCCTCAGAGTTAGCAAAACTCCCAGGGCAGTTTCTGAAGGCTTAATTATCAGCCCCTTGTCGAGACACACAAATAAACTGAAGTTTGTGCACTGAATTCATATTGGTTTAGGCCCCTGGCTTAATTTACTGTCATTGCTCTTGACTCTAGACTTCTGTAAAGCTGTTTTTAAACAGTTGTCAGATGGAGCAGTACTGAGGTAACACAGCATAACTCTTACTGTAAATATTGTGAGTATTTTAATATCTCTAGCATGAAGGGGTATTGTTTTGACAGTGCAGCTAGTAATATTAGCATTATTGAGCTGGTGATGACAAAAGGCAGGCAAGGTTTGTAGTGGGATTTTTTTTTCTCTTTTGGGCAACTGATAAAGCTGGAGCTCAGCTGAACAATGTCAAAACCTGCTTATTTTCCTGGAAATTTGTCTATCTTTTCCCCTCCTTCACCTATTTGGTGATGATCTAAATAGTTTGTAATTTCTCAGGAAATAAATCAAAGAATGATTCCAGAGACTGTTAATTATGGGACTTGGAAAGTTGATTAGTAATGCTTTTGTTAATACTACTAGTTATATATTTTCCATTTGAATACAACTTTTTCTCTGTATAAAGCCTTATTCCTATTAAGTGTCATATTAATTGTGTGCAAACCAGTTTTTAGTTTCCAAGAATACAGAGGTGCAATGTTTTGACACTAATTTACTTCAGAATTCTGAAGTCAGTTCACCTTTGCTCTTTAGAAAGCTGAAGCTAAAGTGAAGTTTGAGCTGTGAACTACAAGGAGTGTATCGTGACATTAGGGAAAAGTCAGGTTATTTTTTGTTTTCACAGTGTTTGTCAGTGTTGGGATAGCTGAAACCTGAACAAATCTTTCCTAAATTGGGGGTGGGGAAGGATGCAGCTGTGAGCATTGTTTTAAATAATGGTATGAAATGCATAGTGCTTTAAAAAACCACCACACCAAGTGCATTCATGTGGAAGTCACTCTCAGGTCACCATTAAAATGAGGACATCTTTTTTTTTTTCACAGTTGTTACATTTTAGGAGCAGGTTACTTGAAATCCATAGTATTTGTTTGCTTGCAGTGATTTATTTTTATTATGTTAAGGACTAGTTACAACTGTAAGGAGTCTTTCCTTTAAAAGAAGATGCTTTAGTACAGAAACAATGTACTAGTCAGGCTTCACATCTTCAACTATTTACACAAGATTAGGATTTATTTCTGATTCTTTTCTAACATGTAAAAGAAAGGGGGGGAACCTAGAAAAAAAGAAAGGGTCACTTGCCTAAAAAAAGGAAACCTTTTTCTTTCCAAGAGTGAGGAATGTTAATATCTCACTGAGGCTTAAGTTTTTATGGCTGTAACCATGGTAACAGGCTCTTTTCACCAAGTAAGCAGGCCTTACAAAACTCAGAGACCTGGCACAAACATTTGATTTTGTTCAGCAGAGTGATACTAAAGAAAATTTTCTACTCAGGCCAAACATAGGATTTGTTGAAATCATTTTTAATATCTAGTTTCTTCTATGGGGAGTTATATCTCTCTTATTAGTAATTCTAAAAATATGGGTAATTTCTGCTCTCCTGTCTAAAAATATAGCCAGTGTATGAAAAGCTTCAGAATGGTCTTAACCATAGAAGGAAATATTTCCCAACTTCTTATCATAACAAATATTAACTATTCCATGGTTTTCTTTGAAGTGTTTTATTTGAAAATGGTATCTGAACTACTTCAGGAAGTTCACAGACTAATAGAACTGTAATCTTGTAGTTGCCTTTGAGTCTCCTTCACTTTTTTTTATTCTGCATTATTGATTCCTAGTAAATATTTTCTACTGAAGGTTGCTAAAAAATTGGTGAACACCAATGAGAGCACTGTGATGTGGCTGCAGGCTGCTTTACAGCTGGTGATGATGTCTCAGAGTGTTGATTTGATTGATGTTGGACAAATTTAGTTCCATCCTGTTCCTTCACCTCCTGCTTTAGTAGGGACCTCCACAGCATTAGGGGTTTGATGGTTTGGCATGTCCAGACCTGCTAACTTCCATCACTTGTTTCCCATGCCAAGATTCAGCTCTGCTGGTGGGGTAGCTACTGACTTTGCCAGAGGTTTTTTTACTGCCAGTAGGAAGGAGGATAACTGTATATGAGATTAGATATGCATATGTTTATAAAAATAAATAGGTAAATATACTGTAAGATAACTTCATCTTGATTTATTTGATTTAAGGTGAGGATTAAAATACTCAAAATACTGAAGAAAATAATAACAATTTTAAGGAAGAACTTTTATTAGTAGTGCTCTGTTAGTAGTTGACATAATGTTCCTTTGAGGCAGTAAGAAATGCAGTCATAAGTCTTTTTCTGTACTTGGACAACTCAGCAAAAGAGCCAAGGAGCATGTGTGTTAAAACTAAGTGAACCTCTGGGCCCAGTTAATTTTGTTTCCTGAGTAAACTTAAACCTGTATCACATAAAAGGAATAGAGAATTACAGAAGTATGGTTTTTTTTTTCAAATGCAAAACCAGGAACTTCAAGGATAATATTATTTAAAATTATACTGCTCCACTTCATGGTGAGATTTTCTGGCTTTACATTTCCAGTTTTCCCATTAAAGAATAAAACCCTCCCAGTATTGCCTATTTCCATGTCATATGGTTTGCATGTCAGGGCAACCTTTTGCTGGATTCCCTGACTTGGTTCCATAAATACTTTAAACAAAGCCTCAATGTTACACAAAGATAAAGTGGGATTTATATAGTGTTTTTCAGAATAGCACTGGATATAGTTTGGTCTTTTCTTATAATGCTTCCTGGAAGAAGAATACGAAGACCAGAATGTTTTGTATGTAGGCAGGTAGACAAAAATAACCTGGGTAAACCCTCCTCCCTTGGAGAGGTGTTTCAGTGGTAAGATGAGTTCATTTTATTGCTGGTTGCTACAGTCCCATCCAAGCACACACACCCTTGGCTGGGTGTTCCTGCTCCCCCTCTTTCTTTCTCTGCCATTTGAATCTCCAGTGCTGTCATCTGCTTCAGAAATGAAGCATTAATTAAGGTTAAAAAAACCCCAACAAACCAAATGTAAAAACTACCACATAATTTTATCTTTGTTTTCTCAACAGTTGGATTTGCTAAAAACCAAGCAATAATTCAGAGCTCAGGAGCCTATCTCTGCTTTCTGGATTCTGTAAGTTAATGCATTTTGTTCAGCTCAGTTATATCCATGCAATTCTTTTGTTTTTTTGTTTGTTTTTTTTTAATGTAGTTGTTGGTGCCTAAAGATGAGCTGTTTAAAGGTACTAACCTAAGGATGCTAAATGTACTGGTTACTGCTTATAGCTGCAAAGTTGTCTTCCAGCATGTGGAGAGCCTGCAGCCTTACACCATTCTTTGATCTTACTGGATTCCACAGGCTGTTGTGAGCAGGGCTGGGCAAGGTTGGTATTTAGGTGTTTGCAGGATTTTTCTTTCCCCCATTCTTCAGAAAATCATATTGATGAGAAACTAAGAGCTGAACTACTGGCTTTTTGATGCAAAACAGGAGAGGTCTCACCTTCCATCTTGATTTTTTTCCTGTCCTTTGTTGGATCCCATCTGTGAAGCCTTTCAACTCCCCACCCCACAGATAACTATCTGACTTGATGCAGTTTAATATGCAGGGAAGGGTTTCACAGAGGGGATGGCTGGTCAGGGGGGTGGTGCTGTGTGGCTGGGATCAGCCCAGAGGAGCAGGACCTTTAAGGCTCATGTAATTTCACCTGAAGATTGATTCTTTCTTCTGAACTGGAACTCAGCTATGGTTCAGAGTAGTTCTGGGATGAACTGGCTGCTGAAAGGGTTGATTTTCAGGTAGGATTCAGCTTCGTGTCATGATTGTCTGTGTTTATTAGAAAGTGTGGTGAGAGCAGGGATGGAAACTGCAGCTGTATAACCACAAAGGTTTGAATGTGGGTTACTTTTCAGTTTGTAACCTTTTTTTGTTTTATCAACCTAGACAGAAGGAGTTCTTTCATTTGTGTGGTAAATCAGTGTACTGTTGCAAGACATGGTTTAGTGCTGGTATATTTCTTCCAGCTCAAGGCAGTGCAGCAGAAATGTCTCATACCATTGAAGAAGTTAAGTTTTGCAGGTGGCTTTCTTGGCCTTTATTCTTGCTTTTATTAAGTGATTACTATATTTAGGAACACTGTATGCCTTTTAAAAATGTATTTGCTTTTTTCCTAGTTTCCTTTTAATAGTTTGTCAATTTGGGGGTTTTGTTTGTTTCACATTTCATGTAAGTCTTTGTATATAAAGTTCACAGAAGGTGAAGCTTTGAAATGCAGTGCCTGATACATATGGGTATATATGGGTATTTCAGAAACAAAGCCTCGAATATCCATTGAACATGCAGAACTTGCATGTCCAAATAAATGGTGCTTGGAAAGGGCAGATTCTTGTGGATTAAAAAATAAATATTTCATATCCAGCACCGAGTGTCAGTGTCTGTTCCATAAACAAAATATTTTGAGGAGGAATGAGCACAAAATCTGTTGCTCTGTTTTTGATCACCTGACTCACTCAGCAGATCTTGAACCAGGATAGGGACATCATCAGTTAGGCTCTGAAGTAGTTGGAGTGTTGCCAGTTTTGTTCAGATGAATGAAGTCTGGACCCAGTTCTTTTGGCTTTACTGCAAGTAGACACAAACCTAAGTGTCATTTAATTTATATGAATGATTCCATGGATTTAAGTCCCCTATATTGTGAGTTCTCAGGCTGTTTACATATGTAAAATGAAAGAAAAAAAAATAAAATCTTTTGATTTGCAAAGTTCAGTCATTGCAAGCTTGGACAGACTGTGTGGGGTGTTCTAGGGAGCACATAGGTGGAGTTACTTGCGTTGACTGAAGTTACTTTAGTCCACCTCTGATGAGTGAGAAATGAACCTATTGTTCTACTGTCCCATGGAGATTTTTATTTTCTGTCTCAAATCTGTATGGAATAATTACTGAGGCAAGTTTTGGATTACTCTTTCTTTTTAATCCAGACAGATCTAGTTGTTTCTAAATTACTAACAATAAATTAGAAAAATAAATTTAAAAAATGAAATTAATTAATAGTTTGGGGGGATTTCTTCAGAATTCTTGATATGTTATTTACCTTATGAAGTTTACACAGGATGCATCTTCATGCTGCTATCTTGTTTCATACTGACTGGCTGTGCAGGATAAGAAAACATCAGGGAAAGAAATTACACATATTAAGGAATGTAGCTTCTGGTTATTTTGGATTTATTCACTGTTATCATTAGCATAAGTTTATATTTAAATTATGTTAAGACCTACTTGAAGTGAATTGAGAATTTATGGCTGATTTATTTCACTGTGGCCAAGCTTTTAAGAAGCTCCCAAGATTTTCTGTTCTATGCCTTTCTATTCCTGCTATAGAGCTAGATGCTTCCAAACAGAAGGCATTCTAAACTACCAGAAGTCTAATCTTGATACAGAAAAAAACCAGCTAAATGATTGGCATGACTTAAATGTATTTTCTACTCATGACTGCCATTTTTTTTAATGCAAACAGATCAGAGGAAATCAAGTGAATGTGGAAGCTGCTACAAGACTAAAAATTGCTCAATATTTTGGCTGTCGTTAGTGAATGTTGTGTGATAGTGGCTGAAACACAGATGTTGCCAGCTGTTTAACATCTCTGCTTCTACACGCCACCTACCTTCTTCATTTCAGCCACCAATCCAGTATCAAGCTCTCTAGGAAGGAATGTTGATATCAGCCTTTTGGAATGTGCTGCAGCAATGCCAGGGAACTGACCTTCAGAAGAGCAGCTATCATTTCAGGTTTGCTATAGGTGAATGTGGAGAGAAATGGGGCTGGGTCAGCTGTTTGTATACATTTCATATAGGTGGAGGAAGGATCATGGCTCCTTTTACAGACATTTCATGTCTTTGAGTGAAATGGAAGTAGCAGAATCTTTGGGAGCATCTTTGGAAGTGCTGGCTCCAGACTGTTATGCTTGCCTTTCCAGCTGGAGTCAAGCTGCTTGTGTTATGTCTCTCAACACAGATTTGTGAGGACAACAAATTGGGAAGAAATGTGGAAAAAAAGGTTGCAGAGCTCAGAACTGTCAGAATTTGATCAGCCTATTGTAGTATGAAGCAGCAGCTGTTTGACTCACAGCTATTAGTGAGTTTTTCTGCTGTGCTTGTTGTTACAGATTTTGCCTCTAAGCTACTGAGGCATTTTTCCCACCAGGAAAACAAGTAGAAAAATTGAATATACTCTACAAATTGTTCATATTTAACATTTATAATAACAGAAAATCTTGCTTGTAGCAACAGTAGAGTGAACTAATTATGAAATACATTTCACTCTTGGCTTTTCTCCTCTCCAAATTGTCTGCAGCTCTGACTTGATGCCCCAGTTGCATTCTATTGTAACCTTAGTGCTATCAGATCTCTGGGGTGGTTGCCATCTTTGTTACAAACATTTACCCAGCTGTAGCACAGCAGAACTCTTACACTAAAAATTCCTTTTTCTGCTTTGAACTGCTACTTTCACTGCCAATCACTTAAACAAGCCTATACTTGTATGAAGCTGTCTCTTCCAAAAGGAACATGCTTTCATTTCATCCCCAGTGGAGTTTCCCATTCTTTCAGGTTTAAGCAACCTGTTGTTGGAGGGCTCCTGACTGTTAAAAAAGAAATATGAAAACGTGTCCTGTTTTGACCTGCAGTATTTCAAACCAGCCATAGTCCCTTGAGTCCTTGACACACTTGTTCTAGTCTATTGAAAGGCTCTGTTGGCAACAGGTCACTGTTTCTGAGGTTTTTAGCCAGATCAAAGATGTAGCTCTAAACTGTGTTGTCACAGTGTCACCACTTGCTAACAGTTGAAAACAACAAAGGGAATCGGTGCATTTTTATTCACTGAAAGTGAATAAAGTGGGCCACTAGAATCAGCATTCCCACCTTTGCATTGGAAGTTGCTGACCTGTGCCTTTCCATCTGTGAGATGTATGAATTGAGTTGGGAATGTTATTCTCCATTGCTGTGAAACTGCAGGATTTTCTGGAGCTTCACTGAAGGGGGATTCATAAAGGTGTGGAAGAAGGTGGTTGGACCTTAGCTCAACAGACCTGGGAGATGTTTCAGGGAGTGCAGCCTTCCAGCTGCTTTCAGTTATAAAATCTCAGCTGCTTGGGTTTGTATCTCCATAACTTGCTGGCTTTGGAAAGATGGATTTTTTGTCAATTGCTGTTATACATTCCAGGTAATAATAAACTTGTGAAATATTCTTCCTTTCTTTCAAATTAAGCTTAGGAACTGAAGCAGTAATTAGACATCGTGTCTTTCCTTTCTGCTGTTGTTTTAATGTACTGTTCCTTGCAAATTTTATCCTCTCATTTAAGAACTAAAAGAAGCTGATACTCAGAGTTTAGAGTGGATGGAGTGATGAACTCCACTGCTGCCAGCTCCTTCTGTCCAGAAGTTATGCATATTTCTGAATCACTAATGAGCACCAAAAAATGGAACTATGACTGCTTGAAGGCATCATTCCTTTTATTGTTCTGTGAAGAAGTGCATGTATTAAAAACAGATTAAATTCCTCTATCTGGAATGTGAAGTGTTAATTTTCTGTTTCATAAATGAAGGAGCAAAGCTTCAGAATTTGATTGCCATAATCCCTCCCTCCCTATACCTTAGTCTCTTCATTAGTTCAAGTGGGTGTTTGGAACTGACAGTGAGGATTTTACTCTTGTCTCAATTTCCTGGCTTGGCTGTTGAACACCCAGTGAGTTACTTGCTTCCCTGCAAACACTCTCATACTTTTTTTCCTTTCAATGGTGTGTGAGAAAGACCCAAGGTGATGTCTAGTGACTGCAGAAAAGCCCAGGTATGGAAAGGCAGGTGTCTGGTGGGAGCTGCTTCAGCAGCACGGATTTCCTGATCAGTTAATAGTGATGCTGAATTAAGATTCCATAAAAAGACTAATTAATTGTACATTGCTGGAAGACACCAGCCATTCAGGCAGAGAACAACATCATACATACCCTCCCATGTAGACTTTTTTGCTGCCATGCTCAAGGAAAGAAAGGTGCTTAAAAAAGTCAGCTGCTTAAACTTTTTTTAAAAAGTGTTTTCTTTTTTGTCCCCTTCTTTCTCAGTTTAACTCAGAAACAGAAAAGGAGTCTTTTTTCCTATGATCTTGCAAGTACTGACAGATCATCAAGGGATGTTCTGCTTAGGTGACTTGTGCAGCCTTTACAGTGCAGGATTCCAATATGGTTGGTAGAGTGGAGCTTCCTTAAAAACCTGCCTTCTGGAAAACTGCCTCAGATCAGTGGATTTGCTTTGGTAGTGCTGTTGACAGGCCAGGTTTTGAAGGTCCAAGCCATTTTACTTCCCTGCTTCAAGGAGCTGAACTGAACAATAGCAGAGAAAGATTTTCCCTGTAGTCTGAGCAGGTGCAGGATAAATGAATGACCATTTGATGGACTGAAAGACTTTGGAGATACCATCTTGTTTCTCAGCCAGTCAGACATTCCTGGTGTTGCTGCAGGTTTATTTTATGTGCATTAGCTGCAGTGGAAGAAGGTGCTGTTGAGAGGATGGAGTGTCAGCTCTCTCCCTTTCTCTTTTCTGGAGCAGCCAAGCAGGCAGCACGTGATGCTGAGTCTGCAGTGGCAGCCTGAGAAAGCACTTCAGTGCTGAGCTGTAGCTAGGCTGTTGGTCTGGGTGAACTTCCCTTTGCTTTAAGAAGTAGCTGTGTATTGTACATGGAGTTACAGGTTTTGGTTGGCTTTCTGAAGGGCAACCTCCCCACTTCTAAGGGAAAATTGTGAAGTTATCCTCGTGGAGTCAGCCCAGTGTGGTCCAGGCAGCCTTGTTGAAGAGGCACTGAATGCTCATCACTAGAATTTACTGAAATTGATTCAAGAAACACATACACAATCACAACAGCAGCTCTGAGTAATATTCTTCATCTCAGTCTATTGATTTAGTTCAGTTTTCCTTTTCTTCAACTAAGCATGTGGGTGAATTAAACCAGGTCAGCTCAGTATAAATGGTGTGTGTTTGTGTAAAGAATGGTGCTCTGGTTGGAAGAACAGCCCAGCTGACAGTTGTGGGACTGGTTTTGCTGATCTGGCAGCATCTGTTGGTGGTGTGGACCCTGCCAGGAGCCAGGCAGCTCTGCACAGGGGTGTGTTGGATGCCTGTGACTGGGAGGTGATGGAGATCACGGCCCCCCACTGCCAGAAACACATCTGGGCTTGTTTAGAAATCCCTGCTGCCTTTTCATGTGAAATAAAGTCCTTTTCATTCTCCCATCTCGGAGCAAATGGTTTTCCTACTCAGAGTGGATGCTGGAGAACAAGAAGCATGTTTGTAGTCAACAAAAATCTTATGAATTATGGGTTATTTTGGGTGACTAATGTAGGTTTCTATTTATGTTACTTTATTTCTTGCTGTTTGCCTATTTGTTTGGCCTCATTGCACAGTCTGTATGTGTTTAGATGGCAGTAAAGGCAGCTATTACCTGAGATTTTTCTTAATTTTGCAACTAAATTTGGTGAGTGAATCACATGAAAATATTTTTTGTTGTTTTTTTTTGTTGTTGTTTGTTTGTAGTTTGGTTTTTTTTAATTTAGTTTTTTAAAAATTTTCTTTATATAGTCAGTGTAATTCACCGATAGTCTTGTTATCTTCCCTATTTGTATCTAGGAGACAGAAACAAACTAAATCTACTTTCCTTTTTGATATAGCAGCTGCATTCAGATATATAATTATTATTTTTTTCTGGCATACATGAGTAAAAAATAATTTGGGAAGTGTTTGCCTAGTTACTGAGGTTTTGTTTTCAGTTCTACACCAATAAAGATGACCACGCTCAGTTGACCTAGAAACTGAAATCTGGTAACACAGTTTACAACAGTTTTGATAGAAAATCTGTGATTACATAATGTGCAGCTGGATAAAACATTAGAACATCTTAGTCTAATATTCTAGTTTCCTGAACTTGGTAAACTCCTCCTGGTACAGCTGGGTGTCACACTCCTAGCAATGGCCTATGACACTGAAGAATCTTTCAAGTGCTCTTATTTTTTTGTACAGTCTTTTTGATTGTACTCATGAGAATTGGATTTATTTATATTTTTTTATCACTGGTCTCAAATACAACCATATTGCTTAAGATGATTTCTGTATAAATACATTCTGTTTTCTTCTTTGGGGTTACCTGCCCAGTCATCAGGAGGCATCAAAAGAATCTGCAATGCATTTAAGTTGGATTTTATAGTTTGCTTTCTTTTGTAGTTGCCCAGCCTAAGTCTGAAAAGCTAAATGATTGATGTGACTCAGTTTGATTTGGGATGTGATTTGTATTTTGTGCTGTTCTTCCTCATCTCCTAATTATGTAATTATTTGGGGTTATGTCTTAAACTACTATATTTGAAGGGTTTTTTTCACCTTTCTTTCTGCTTCCATGAACCTGGAAAATATCTCAGAGCTCCACAGCAGTGTATCACGTGTAAAACTGTTCATAAAAGAAAAAAAGGATCAAGTTCTTTTGTTAAAAAAAATAAATATAAGGGTCATTCAGGACGCAGAGTTCATAGAGTTTTCCAGCATTAGAGAACAAAGAAGTGCTAATAAAAAAAAGACATTTGGAAGTTTTTGTGGTTATAGTGCCCCCTCTTTAGCTGGATTTTGAGAATCCTGATGATCTTGATGATAGCCTAAGACCCAAATCTGTAGACTTGTTGGTTTTGCCAATAGCATCAAAATGACAGAGTGTTTTCTTAGGGGGAACTGGACCTTTCCTGTCAAGTTGTCTGCTTATAAAAACATAATTGACCTGTTTGGTGACTAGGATATTTGAATTTGGTTTGAACACTTTCCATGCTGCTTTAACCTTTTTAAATCAAGTAGATTGTCATCTTTGTGAGTGTCTGAGTTAAATTTATCTCTTGTGCAGGATCATAAACAGTGGAATCTTTCTGCACAAGAGCCTGTGTTGTACACTGTAAGAGAGAATAGCCCCATTGCTCTAAGCACTGGAATTTTTGTTTTTTGAGGGATTTCTTTTGCATTCTCATTTTGGGGGAATTTCAAAAGAAGACGTCTAAGAATCCTAAGTAATTTGTAAAGGAATGACCCAAGCTCGTTGAAAATACATCTCCTATTGCTTAGATGAAACTCAGGCTTTAATTTACAGAAATCTGCTCTGTGTTTGGCATAAAGAAGTAGGATTATGGTTCTTCTTTGGGAATGATCCTGAATGGATCCTTTAAAAGGGAAGAAATACGGCACCAAAATGGAAAATAATATAGATAGAAACATCAGGAGACTAAATTCAGGGTAGAAAATTTGTACTACAGTTAGGCATTTTAATAGACTATAAAACCATAGTCTAGAAAGGAATATCTGCAAAGGGAAAAAAAAGTTTTGGAAGGAATATCTCCGATCTGTTCGAGGAAGGAGAGCCAGGTTTCTGACAGGTATCCTGTCTGTGTATGTGAACAAACTAACTATTTTTGCTACAGGTGAAACAATATTAACAACAAATGTAAATCTAGGTGGTGTGTTTTAAATCCAGTGCAATACTGATGCATTTTATGAGTGTGGGCTTTTCCTTTCTTTCTTTTCCTTTTTTTTAAATTAGAAATTTATCATTTCACAAAAAGAGTATTTTTTGTGCTCATAAAATATGACATATTGGTAGATCCAGAGACTGAAGGTTTTTCCTTATCAGTGAAACAAGGTACAGCCAGACTACAAAGAGCTCTTCCTCATATTGCTGGAATGTCTGGAGTCTTGTGCTTCTAATCAAGGTTAATCCCTTCTCCACACATGCTGCCAGTGTTGCTGTTAGAGTTGGTAGACTGGGTGAATTTCTTTAAGGATGTAAAACGTGTGGGTGCCCAGCAGATGAATGTCGAGATCACCACACAGTTGTCACACAATAGTTTTGATCACTTCCAATTTGAACAGGCCTGAGTAATCCACTAAAAGTGCAAAGCCTCTGGATATTTGTTCCGTTTGTATTTCTGACTGCAGGCCAGTAAAATGATGTTAATTTAGTATTGTGTGCCTGAGTACTGTACTGTGACCCCTTTTCTGTTCAGTAACAGTGTGCTATTTATTCCAGGATGATGTGATGATGCCACAGCGGGTTAGACTGCAGCACCAAGCTGCCATTCACCATCCAAACAGTGTGAGTATTTCTTTCTGCTCTCTATTTGTGTGCTTTTTTTTTTTAGTTTTCCAGAGTGCCGGATACATCTTTAAAAGGATATGAAAATTTCACAGTAGGGCTGGTGGAGGCAAAGCAATAACCACTGTATTCTTTGTTTTTTTTCTTTCTTTTTCTATTTTTAATCCTTGCACTGAATAGTAGCTTTGATTGACCTTCTTTTTTTCCACTTAGTTTCTCTGCTCAGTAAACCAAATGTCATTCTGACAGTGATGCTCTTTTTCAAAGATGTGTACAGGTTTCACTAATATATGTATTTATAATCTGAAGGAGAATGCCTTGTTTATGTAGCCTTACTAAGTGATGTGAAAAGCTGCAAAGGATTTGCTATAGCTATGCTTTATCTGGTTTTAATATTTAAGAAACTGTATGGACTGCTATCACTAATAAACTGGCCTACAGTTAAATTGATGTTTCTCCCTATGTCTGCCTGCAAAAGAAAACATTATTAGAATGCCATTCTTTATTTCTTATGAAATAAGACTTTCACAAACATTCTGTGAGGTAGTTGTTTATGGTCTATATCATTTTGAATTTACATAGATTTTTGTGATTAGGGCTACTATCCTTTAGAGAGAGTTCTGTGTATATGTTCTACTTACCTGAAGATAATAAATGTTGGTGGGGTTTTTTTAAGGCAATGACTTGATTTGTCAATGTTATTGACATAGATACTCTTTTATACACTTGAAAACTTGAGTTTCTTTTCTTGTCATCAGTGTTCAGCAAAAATAGGCTCATTATTTTCACATACCTGACATTTTCTCTTGTGAGATTTATTTCAATGTGTAAGAGAATTACTGGAAAGGAAAGTTCAATTGACTTGATCTGTCAAGAAGGTATTTCCTGCAGGTCTCAGAACAAAATAGACAGTTTTGGGATTATCACTCTCTGGCAATTAAACACCTTTTGAACTTTTCCTCCAAAACACACTTGCTTCCAATGAGAGATGATTGTGGCTGTTTCAGCTGAGGAATGTCTGCCAAATAACCTGCTGCTCAGTGGTGAGCTGTGTACCTGCTCATCACACCACCTGTATTAGGGCTTCTATGAAACCTGATCACCCTGGGGGTGTAATTTATCAAATGATAGTTTTAGTAGCACCTGAGTAGCAGTTAACCTAATTCACATTATGGACATAATAAAATGAGACATTGAATGTTGTTTTTGTTCTGGTATCAATCAGTTAATGTAATTCTGTAGTAAAATGCCAAAAAACTGGAGAGGCAAGTTATTCCAGCCAGCTTGTTTTATGGAAACTAGTGTTGAGTGATCATATTTCTTGCTGATATGACTTTTATATCTCTATATTCAGACTTCTTTAAATTAGACTAATTGCAACGTACAGTTTCTAGTCTATTTAGAAAGCACTTTAAACTGTTTTGTTTATATTCTGGTCTACTTTAGTGCCTAACAACATTCAGTAGGAACTATTAAATGGCAGTCACAATAAGTAATTGCCTGGGTACTTGGGAGCTTCAGTCTACTGTCATTACTACTGTAGATTTACAGGTAGAAAAGTCTCTCCAACAAGAGAAATATTCTCCCAGATCCTAACTAACCCCTGAGGTTCCTCCTCTTTCATGTTATTCTGAAATTCAGGCCTTACCCTGACTTGATGCCTCAATGAACAGCAGATGCCTTTGGAATGGGTCCCCAACCAGTTGTTCTTCAAAGAAACTGGTCTGTCTGTCTCTGAGAAAGCAGGAGGCTTGTTCTGGAGTGCAAGTACTGGAACATGACTGGGGTAGCAGTGCAGTTGCCCCCACCTTTATCAGTCTCATTTCCTGCATTGTACACTACTTAATAATGCTTTAAAGAGTAAGAGCAAATTAATTTCTACTCTCGTAAGATGTTCTTATCTGGAAGACTTGTAAAAAAACTTCTTGTAGGATGGAACTGTTCTGCCACTCAATGTTTAGAGTGGAGGATTTGGGATCTCAAAGGACAGATGACTAATGCATCATGATTTTATTAAATACTGCTTTCTAGAACTGCTTTTCTCTTGTCCTCTGAATATTTTGCATTATCTCCACGTCCTGTTGACAAGGATGTCACTGTAGGATTTGTTGGCAGCTAATGTGTGGGAAGTTTTAAGATCATATGTCTTCTGAAAAAAAAAAAAAAAAGAAAATAATCAAGCTTTCATAGCTTATTTTACTCATACTTGTATTATTCTGGAGGAGATCCAACTCTGTGGACATACATGCACTAGTATGTTCTATTGAACAAGGCTTCAGAATTCTGAGTAGCCCAGGAAATGATTTCCCAAACCACAGACAAACAATGCAGTCTTTCATGCCTATGTTCCACATTTATTCTGTTACTTTACTTGAGCAGAGCCTTTAAGAACTCCCAAAGCTTCTAGTTTCAAGGAGGAAGGAGATCAGCAGTATCTGCTCCCAGGTTATCTTGTTACCAAGTGCTTGCATCAGGACTTGCTGAGGTGAAATCCCTGGATGTGGGTTTGGTACACATCTTGAGTAGCAATAAAGAGCTTCTCTGGAATGTGCTTTGTTCCTGAGGTGCATGGGTACCTGGCCATACTTTGCCAGTATGGAGGCTTTCAAGAACAGTGCAGCACTTGGAATACTCTTCCAGATATCTTTTTTTTTCCCAAAGATTTCAGATACTATAAGGAGGAGAAAAGAAGGGTGCTAAAATGAGATATACTACTCACACTCAATATACTATATAATAGTATATATATTATAGATATACTACTATACCATTGACTTTCTCATCTGTCTTTGAGCCATGCTGAGTATTTTGGATCACATATTGTCTGCTGGGCACAGTGTTACTTTAGCTTCCCTCACCCTGTTTAATTTGGATCTGTTTGTGCCACAACATTATTCCTGTGCACGGGAACAGCTTCCAATTTCTTTCTGCTGAATAGCTTCTGAAGTAGATAAGCTCATCCTCAGTCTCCCATATCTTGCCAACAGCTGGAATCAGAATGATTGAGCAATGGGAACAAAGAGCATGATTTCCTTTTGTTTGCACCAGCTGAATAAGAGCTGAACCTGTACCAGTGTCAGAATGCACACCTCTGTTTTTGTTGTAAAAGCACTACCCTCTTCCTTAGACATGTGAGGACACTTAGGCATGGAGAGGACGTTGAGTGCAACCATTTGCATTTCTTCAACGAGAAATTCACACTGGTTTGCATCTCTAAAGCAAATTTTTGGCATATTCTGCAGCTTGGCTTTAGATCAAGAGCTTCAGTGCCTAAGGCCATTTCAACCTATTGCATTATCTGCATGTGTTAAGCCACTGACTGCACTCTGCATGTCTTTGATGGCTGATGTGACTCGGAGATAGCTGATTGCATTGGGTGAACTTGAACAATACGTGGCACTGCCAGTGCTCAGACCTGTTCCTCTGCCCCGGGAAAGCTGTAAACAAACATTGCACAATCAGCAAATCAACTGTGGAAATGAACACTCAGAAATCTCAGTGAGGTGGGTGAATTGAGCCTTTCCTTAAGGCACCCCTCGATGCATTGAGTCTCCCCCACCCGCAGGGAAGCTCACTATTGAACTAAACCTAGAAATGAAGGGTTTCTTTGGTTGGTTGGTTGGTGTGTTTCTTAGGTTTCTTTTGGTTTGCTTTTTTCTTTTGGTCTGGACACATAAATGTCTTGCTTTTGGAAGTTATAGTCTAATATATATATATTTTTTGTGACTATGCCCTGTGCCATACGACTTGCCTGGACCTGTTAAGCAGTTCTGTTACATGGTAGAAAGACTCTTGTTTTTTTTTGTCCCCTTCTCCCACACTTGCCTTATCTATTGTTTATTGAGCACTAATTTGAACCATTTTTCTTCCTCTTTTTTTGTCATCAAAATGATCAGATTGCAATGATTATTGATTATTGATTCTGTCAGTCCTTTTAACTTCCACCTTACTCATTTCAATCAATACCTGAAATTGCAAGTAAAGATTTTCTTATTAGCAATGGAAGGAGTAAACAATAAAATTAGTAGATCATCTCTTACAGGTATAATTAAAATTAAGTTTTAGTGGTACATGAAGGAGATACTTGTGTTGAACTGAACTTTTAAGATCAGCATTCTGAGCATTTATATGGCTGTCAGGATAATGTGATATGTTTATTTCTCACAATACCTCAGGATTGACAATGTATTGACCGTTTTTGCATTGGCAAGAGGCAGGGTTTGTATATTGGTTGATCCATGAGAGCAGTTCTTGTGGCAGTGGCTTGACAAATACATATAACTTTGTTTTGTTCTGAGTGTGAAACAATGAATAGACATTCTTATGTGCCAGTGAGTTCTGTATTTTAGATCTAGCTCTTCTCCTTGGAGGGAGGTAATTCTAGGTAGGCTGGAGCAGTTTCCATATTCTGTCTTGCATATCAGAGCAGCTCTTGAAGTCAGAGTGTGCACCAATTGTTTTGTATACAAAAAGATCCCTGTATGGAAATAGTGTGTTCTGAGTGATTTGTTTTGCTGAGTAGTCAAAACACTGTGTACTCAGCTAGTGGAAAAACATCCAGACAATTGTTTCCATCTCATATCAGGTGTGTAACTGCATGTGGAGAAACTCTTCTGATCATTGCAAGACTGACTTGTACAACAGGAACCTTTCAGTGGAGCCTTCTACTGAGCAGCTGTGCCATAAAACTCCACATTAATGTGGGTTTTTGTTGGGTTTTTTTTTTTTGTTCCTGCTTATTATCAGAAGTCTGGAATAAAGGCAGAAGATTATTTTGTCCATCTTGTGCCAAGCCAGGCTGCTTCATGATGAAAGGGAGGACAGGATAAAAAATAAAACTGGGAAGAGAAATAAAGAGGGAGGCCACATTATTGGCAGTCACCAGTGGCAGTTTGGGAATACTGGCAGTCCTGGGCGTGCAGGGATTTTTACATTGCACATACCACTGGAGTTTGGTCACCTCTGAAAGATCTTAAAGCCTTTTGTTTGCTGTATCTTCTTGTTAGTCTAATGTTAGAGCAGCCCTGAAAACAACAGATTACTTTTCAGACTCCTCGCTGTGCTGCTTCTTGTAAACTTCCTCTTGGGAGTCAAAGTTGTTACTGGTAGTTACACTGCAATTAGAGATGGATTTATTCTATCTAATGAACAAGGCAACCTGGTTTGTATGGCTAGAGCTGGCAAAAGTGAGATATTGTATGTCTCCTGTACCTATTTCTTGTTTTTAGAATAGTCTTTTGTTACATAGTACTAATTGGAATTTAGAAGCTCTGAAATTTGTATGGATTTTCATGTAATTCCACCTGATTTATTATTTTTTATTAACTGGAAACCATTCAGAGGAAGAGTTTATTTAGATATTTTGCTGTTCTACTGGAGTTACATTCTTTACTAAATTAATTAAGAAGTGACCTGGTGTAAATGTGTTCATGAACTATTGAGCATATTTGGATCACAGTATGATGTTTCACAGTGAGAAATATGCTGTATTAGGAGTATATCTTTGGGGGGGGGGGGGTAGCAGACAGAAGCTTAACTCTGGCTGTGCTGGGAGCAGTGCTGAGCCCCAGCCAGAATTTCCTGCCTTGCAACAGCAGGGCTTGGATCTGCTCTCACAGCAGCTCTGGGCAGCCTGGAACACAGGCAGGCTGACCCTCTGCCTTCAAAAGATCTCCTTTTGGGAACTTTAGATCAGCCCTTGTTTAATTGAAGTAGTGTGATGCAATGGGCAAGGACCTCATTCAGGAATGAGAGGATGCAAGTTTGCCTCCAGAAGAACAAATGTGCCATTGCTCCCCTATTGTTTTAAGGTGGTCAAGAGCATTGCTCTGTAGTCTGACCCTTTATTCCTGAGGGCTTTTGTTGCCTTTTCTGTATTTGACAATGTCTTAGTCAGGGCTGCAGAAAAAGGTCAATAGTATCTCATAATTTCACAGGTATGAAAAGGTAATTAGCAGATGTGATGCTTTACCAACCTGTCATTAAACAATGTTGAAATATTATGTCTCTGGTGTGATAGAAAAGTTCTTCCCTGTCAGTTCCATCCTTCTGTGTGCAACAAGTTATGGTGGCCAGTCCTTTCTTCTGGGGCTCCTACTGAAGTCCAGGTTTTACCCATCTCCCTTCTAGTGTTTTCTCTTGTTGTTGCATAGCTTATAGATTCTCCTTTGATAAATGCTTTTGTTTTGAACATGAAGTTGATTAAAATCTTCACTACGTAGAACTTAAGTAATCTTTGCTTCTCTGGGTTAATTTGCATCAGCTCTTCTGCTGTCTCCCTTACTCAGCACATTTGAGGTGGATCAGTGTGTGCTGCCCAGGCAAGTCCTAGCAAGCAGTGCCTATAGAGTTTAGCTTCAATGTAAGCATTCATGTAACAGCAATTAAAGGGAAATTAATTGGATACTGGCTTGTCTTGAAGGGTAGATGAAAAGATCAAATTTATTTGCCTAACCCTGATAGTAGAAATCTGGTCCACTAAATGGCTAAGTAGAGCTGAGGAGGCTGTGGTTCATCTTTGGTCTTGAGAGGAAAACGAGATTATACTCCTCAGGTGATTACCTACAATTGTCAGCTGCTCAAAATCAGTTTATTTTTGATGCAGGAGAAAAACATGTCCAGAGAAATATTTTCATGAACTCTAATTATCCTGGTAATTAGAGCTTTGATACTTCATCCTCCTTTTCCATATACTGCACACAGTAAACACCCTACACACCTTTAACATTTTTCTCCAGCCTATAGAAAATGTAATTCTAAGTTAAGTCTTCCAATATATATCCTTATAAAAATACATTTATGACTTTGGGAAATTGTCACTATATATTTTTTAAGTTGCTTATAATGTTTTAGTAATCTTTAGGTCTGGAGGGTAGAAACTAGAGCAGCAGTTGTGTGAAGGTTTTGTTCTGAAGTGGTGACAGGACAGTACATGTAAGAGGAAAAATATTATTCCTTTTCTTTTTCTGTACTGAAGAATATGAAAATTCTCTGACAATGTGAGAGGATCGTTCTATTGGTGGTTTCCATTCATTGGGCCTTTCCATGTATTTCACCCAGACCTGCTGGAATTCAGCTGTGCCTTTGCTTTTTATTAGGCAACTTCCTTTAAGTTTCTTTTTAATTTGGTATTTCTGAGAAACCACAGTGCGTTTTCAAAGTCACAGTGTCAGGCTGAGTCTGTTCTACATTTCACCAAATATCCCAAATGAGAAACATCCCAACTTACACCACTTTGTAATTAAACTTGTGTTTAATATGGTCTCCACATGCCAATAACCCCATCAAACGACTGTCATTACTGGAATTTGATATTCACAAAGCCTGATTGCAATGTAGACTTGCAGGACAATTCAGTTTTAAAACTATGAAGTGTAAAATGTTTAAAAATCAAGATCCCCTCCTCTTTGTCTTTAGATGTTCTGCTGTGGTAATAACTATTATTAATCCAGTCATTCTTTATGGAGCTACAGACACAAGAGAATTGGTTTCAGAGTAGAAATTCTGCAAACATATTGCTCTTTTTGACTACTTCTGACTGAAGCTTTATGCAAAGCACTGGTTGTGTGGGCATCTTGACAGGATGCAGAGAGTTTACTTAATTTGCATGAAATTCAGATTGCATGTGCACTGGCCTCAGTACAGAGATTGAGCCCTCAGAGCTTGGTTTATCCCAGGACAGCAGATTTCCAATGAGGGCTTCTGAGGCCTGGTGATTTTTTCCTCCCTAAGCTAGTTATCACAATACTCATTTACCTACAAAAAGGACTTCTGAAACTCATTTGATTTGCTGTAATATTTACAGATTTGCTGTAGGATCTCTCAATGATACTTGAAGTTTTTCACCAAATGTCATGTTCTGTCCACATTTCACAATTTCATAAGCATGACAACACCCCTTTTCAATGTACGTGTGGTGTGATGCTCAGCTCTGCTCATTCTGATTGCACCACCTTTACTTCTTGTTTTTCATAGCAATTCACAAAAGAAAATTCTTACTTCCTTGTTTTTTAATTACTTTTTTTTTTTTTGTGGGCTGAAAATAAACTTGTAACATCCTTTGGACTTGGAGGAGTGCCAGGTAGAATGTTTAACAGGTGTTCTTAAAAATGGATTGCTAGAAGATAAGAACATCTGTGGAAATGGATATCCATCTGACCTAAGGGATCCTCTGGGGAATCAGCACTGTCATCATTTTATAATTTTTAAAACATGCTTTTAATACACAAGGGTGTGTTTTGTATCTTTACACCTAATGCAAATTACCTCACAGGTGCCATGTTTTGAAGAACACTGTTTCCTCTGTTGGAAATGGAGGGGAGAGGAAATACTTTTTATTACCTTCTTCCCCCTGTATATCATTTTGGAAAGCTATTAACCACATAAAAACATTTCCTTCCATTTATTTTTCCTGTTTGATTGCATTAAATGATGATCACAAAATCCTGCTTAAAACCACTTAGTACCTTACATCGTTTAATCATTCTGCTGCATTCAAAAAGAAAAGGTCATGGGCATCTAGACAAACAATGCAATTTGAATAATATCTCTCCATATTTTTAATAACATAAATTTCAAGTCTTTTTTTCAGTAAGGTCAAAATCCTAATTATTAGTATAAATATCTAGTCTGTTTTGCTGTTGCTGTGCCATTTAAGCTTCTTGTTGCATATAGCATTTGTTGGTTTTAATACATGGTTTAATCTAGGCACAGCTATATGCCTGTATACAGTTAGCATTTGTAATAATTAAAATAAACTTGCCTAACTAGATCAAAAATTTAAAACTTGGATGAGCATAGAGATGGATCCTCAAATATTGAAAAGCAGATTACTAATATGGAGAGTTTCTTGTACTTTCTGGAAGAAAATGGGTGTAAAATAAACCTTTCACTTGAATTAGAGAGCTGTAAGGAAATAGTGCAGTGAATGTCAGAGCTCTGTGAGACATAAAGGAAATGGGAAACTGCAGTTGCTTCTGCTGCCACACCTTACACAGGGGAACTGTAGGAAGCTGCTTGTGCTCTAAATAGTCCTGGCTTTGATTGGATGAAATAAATTGGTTAAATTAATTGCCCAGGTTGAGTTCCTCTGTGTTGGTGATGTTTATCTTGCAACTGTGCAAGTCAAGAATCCCAGTCATGAGTCAGAGTCCCATTGAGAGAGGAATGGCCCAGATGAAGAGCAGAAAGGGTGGAATATTTTTGGCTGTGAATCCAGAAAGGAATTGGCTTGCAATAGTGACAGTGTTAAGGTTTGTCTGTAGAACACACCTAAGATGATGTTAAAAGCAGACTTGAGTGGTCTTGGTTCTGAAAATGCAAAGCAAGCAGGAAGTCAGTGTGCTGTGCAGATTTCTCTGTCATGTGAGGGCAGAGGGAAGCTCCAACATTTCACTTCTTACAAAATACGAACTTGGTGATGTGTTTGTAGTTATTTTCCTGCTCTGTTGCAAGATCAAAACACTACTATTCTTCCTAGTAACGTGCATTTGTACTATGAAGTGTAGTTTGCTGTACTACCACTGTCATTGTGGAGCATCCCTACTCTCAAGCAGATAAGAAAAAAAAAAAATAGGCTCTCCAGAGGGATCAGTCCGGGCTGGATCAATGGACTGAGGCCAGTGGGATGAGTTTCAACAAAACCAGGTGCCAGGTCCTGTCACTTGGGTCACAGCAGTCCCCTGTAACACTCCAGGCTGGGGCAGAGCTGCTGGAAACTGCCTGGTGGTGTTTGTTGATAGCTGGCTGCAGGTGAGCCAGTGTGTGCCCAGGTTGCCAAGAATGCCACCAGCATCCTGGCCTGGATCAGCCTGAGTGTGGCTGCCAGGGCTAGAGCAGGGATTGTCCCCTACACTTGGCACTGGGGAGGCTGTCCCCTGAATTCTGGATTTAGTTTTGGGCCCCTCACTCCAAGAAGGACATTGAGACAAATGTTGCTTGAACAGGTGTATAGTACTTCAGTGAACAGATCAAAATGGGGCATGTACAGTGTTCTACCATGAATTAGATAAATCAGAATATAGATTTTTATTTCCCCCTCCCTTATTTTGTGTAAGTAACAAACAGTATTACAGGTTAATTACAGGTTATGGCACTTCTGGTACAATTCTTTGGTGTCATCCAAGCTCTAATTTTCATTTGCCAAACTTTTAACTTTTTTAGTTGAAATTTTGCATTCTGGATGAGTGCCTTTGGATGACTTTCCTTTGGAAATTTCAACCAAAATGGTTCAAATTTTGCCAAGACTGAAGCTATTGGAAAGATGCTTCTCAATGGTAGTTTTCTGGAGACCTCTGCAAGTCTGTAACCATTTCCCATTTGAGCAGAGCAACTGTGACAGGCAGTACGGGCTGAGAAGGGGGCTAATAAGGGCTGTTTACATAATGTTCATTTTTGGAGTTCCCATGCTTGGAATGCTAATTTTACGATCTTATTTTGTTAACGTGGGTGTACAGCAGCTATACTCTAAGGGATTTGTCTCATTTTGCATTAGATTATTGGTTGCCAAGTCAGAAGAGATCCACCGGAGTCTACCCAACGATACACGCGCTGGATCAATAATCTGACCGAGGAGCAACTTCTTACACAGGTATGACTGTTGCACTGTGACTGAACAGCAGAAAATAAAGCAGGAGCTTTATTTGGATGGATTTTTCCAGTCATTAGCAATACTTGGTAATTTACTAAGGCTGTCAGATCCTTCTATTGAAAGGCTGGTGTGTTTGATAAGAGGCAAGTTCGTGGTGCGTGGGCTCATGATGTAACGATGACCACACTGAGAGAAAATGGAGCTTTCAACTTTGGTTTTGAGTGAACCATTTCTCACTGCTCTCTGATTCAGTGGGTGTGCATTCGTGTTCTAAAAATTAGTTTAGGGTTTTCTTTTTCGATGGAGTATTTAAATACAAAAGGAAAAAACATCATTCTGGAGAATTATCCCCCCACCAAGGTCAGGTACTGAGCACTTCTGTATCAGTTTAAGGTTTGCTAGAGAACATTTTAAAATAGCAGTTCTTCATGCATTAAAGATTGGGCTCATGATACACGTTTGTAAGATGCATCTTGTGCAACTGAAGATGACAGTTTTGGCATAAAGAGAGGGTGTTTCATTAGGCAGCCAGCCAGTGCTGAACTAAAAGAGACTTTGGCAAAAACAAGTTAAACTGTGGAAGAAATCAATCCAGCTTGTGGGGGAATGTGTGTACTGAGTCTTAGAAGAAATCTAATGGATGCTTAGCAGAAAACATCCCAGCAGGCATTGAGATGCAAGCATTTGGGGTTAGGTTTTGTGATGCTATGGTAGGAAGACATTTGCTTTTGATTTTCCTGGATTTAAGTGGCTGAAAAGATTAACATACCCTTGTTCATTGTAAACTGTGTTGTGTTCCCCATTACCCTAACCCCAAAGACATACTTAAAGGGTCTGGTATGGGCATTGTAACACAAGAAGTGATCTATAGAACTTGTTTTAAATTCAGCAGTGGTATTATGGTTCCATATAATTCACCAAGTGAAAGTAGTTGCAGAAAAAGTTACCCATGGAATATTTGGATTTGCCTTTGAGTATGGCATTAAAAAAAAAAACCAAAACCCAACCAGATTTAAACCAGTAAATGTATCTGACACCAACATGTGGATCACTGTATTGTTGAAGAGAGGAGAAAGAAAAAATTTAAGATGTAAAATCTCATCCTAACAATTTGAATTGTTTCATCTAAGTGGCTGCTGAATGGGGTCTTTAATGAATTAAAGTGGAAATTAAAATAAATATCCTAATTTAAAGATTATTTAAGGGGGGATATACAAAAGGAAAACTCATTGTAAGGTGGAGATATATATCTTCTGGAAGAGATTTATTTGATAGTGTTTGTGACAGTAGAATACAAATAAAGTGACCTGGGAAGTCCCCTGCAAGCTTACATGCCTCCAGATACCTCTTGAAGCCTTCATCAAGCAGCATGTGCAATCAGTTATCTTTACTTTTGATTCAGATTCACACATTTAACAAACAGATGAGGAATTTGGGGAAACACATTGGGTTTGGAACTAGAAGACTACATAGCAGAACTTGTGCTGCTTGTCCATGATTTTTTGAAGAAGATGAGACACTGGATTTCTGCCAGTTGTGTGGAAGGAAGAAGCAGGAGGGGTTCCACTGCACCAGCTGCACTTCGTATGTGGTTAAACACCACAGAATCCATTTGGGCAGAGGTGTTTGGTGCCCAATCACAGGATGAGCCTCAGCTGTGCCCCAGAGGCTGGAGGTCACTTGCCCTGGCTAACCCTGCAGCCAGGAGAAGTGCTGGATTTCCACAGCAGGGCAGTCAGCAAATGGCACCTCTCCTGCCTTGGTGTATCTTCTTAGGATCAGAAGTTCAGGTAGGGAGAAATTATTTTGTTTCTTCTTGACTTAAAAAAGAAGGGGGAGGAGGAGGAGGAATTGGGAGAAAAAAACCCCAACATCTCAGCTGTGCTCTAATAATTGGGGTATGAATCAAGATTAGGCCTGACTCAGCCCATTCCTCTGCCCTGAGACACCACACATTGTATTGTGTGTGTGGTTTTTGAAATTCTCTTTAATAAATAAACCCCAAGAAAACTATATAATTGTGGGCCTTTGCTAATGGATTTGTAGAATCTCTGGGAGGAGCAGTCCTTTGGGGAATCTGGGAAAATTGGCTTTAATTTACAGCATATTGTCTCCAGCAGTTTCCTGTAGTGAAAGAATGTTCAGCTTTATTTAGCTGTCTCTTGTACTCAGTGCCCAGCTTTTTTTTCCAGCACTTATGTTGCATTTCTGTATCATGCATATGCAAATTATCTGTGCTGTAAACTGGGAAACCAAGCAACCAATTAAAAATAAAATAAGCAAGCCAATTGTCAAGATCATGTAATCCCCTATCATAATATGAATATTATTGATCAGTGAATTTCCTACAACATTTGACTTCTTTACAAGACACTAGATTCCAGTTGGGAAAAGGTGGGTGGTAACTGATGTTTTGTTAGGTGTCTGGATGGTTTCATCTGCCTCAGTGCTGGCTGCTGGTTTTATATCACTTGAGTCAATACTAGATTTTTGGATCAAATGTCCATCCCCTGTCCTCATGCTGAGAAGATCATTCAATACAAAATGCTTCTAGCATTTTAACTTTTCTTTTCCCTTAGCCATGGCCTCTTGATGCTTATTCAGCCATTAAATGTTTCTCTAAACAATTATACTGTAACATTCCAAACATACTTTATGGTATGCGTGAAATTTCAGAATATATACCCCAGAGAGTGTGGGGGCAGTAAGAGAGTGTAAAGAAAGCATAATAATGAGAAAACTACTTTCTAAACTATTAATATTTGGTTTCTTAATGACATCTTCTGTATATATGATGAGCGACTAAAACACGCTTTTATAGGCATACTAATATAAGCCTTAGAATACATGTATGTTCTAATAGATTGGTTATCTTTTTAGACAGTAATAATAAAGGAATTATATTTTCAGTAAGTGCAGAGCAGAGTGACAGGTAAAGGAAGAAAATGAGCAAATAAATGAAGAAAACTAACTGTTCAGTTTGTTCAACTGATGTTGGAGTCAGTGAAAAAAAGTTAAAGCTAATCCCTCAGGATACCTGAGTCTGAATTGTGTTTAATATGTGACTGAAGTTTAATTGTGCAAAGCTTCTTGTGCTGGGGAAATTTTACTGTATAAGTAAAAATGTATAGTTTTAAGGCTGGATTATTTACACAAATATTTATACAAGTAGTTTTTAAGGATCATTGCTGACTGTAAGTAGCACAGCTGAGTTCATATCCATGTCTCTTAAATCATTGCTTTAGGTTAGTTTAGCCTCACAGCCTGGGAAGTATTATATTCAGCCTGAAGCATAATTCTATTTGACCTACCTTTTTTTCTTCCCCAAAGACAAAAGACTTCTCTGCTTTCATGTAGTGGTTCTCTTAGGAAGCAAACTGCAAGCTTAGAGTGACTAGTGAGGAGACTGCTGCAAAAAGGAGTGGGCTTGATGGTTGATAAGACTGAATAGTGCTAATTAGAAAAATAACAGTCCAAACACAACATGGTAATTCTGTAGGTCTGTTGTTCACTGTAATGTGTCTGTTTTGCTCCCTGACATGTCCTGTGCTTTGTGGATTATCTTGGAGCTCTTCATGTTGGAAAAATCTGGAACTTTTCATAGGTGATTTGTAGTCCTGCCCAATAATGTGAGCCACCTGACAGAAATGCACTAATTAGAGTTTCATGACCTGTGCTGTTACAGGTGCCTGCTAATTTAGCTGATAGGTTTCATAGCTGTGCTTCTCTAGCTACTAAGTCTTCCTATATTAGAGTTTAATATTTGATAATTTAATGCTGCAGATACTCAGTTTGGAAATAGATCCAGCATTTTAGTTGAGTTGACCATGTAGCTTGTTTTTAAGGCAAGAAGGACCTGATAACACTGCTGGACCTGCTCCATAAATTCAATAAACTCACAACTGCATTGTCTTCAATGTCTCAATAGGCAACTTCATACTGGCAAAAAGCTAGTAGGAGGAGATTGCAAGTAGGATGAATTTTCCAGGTGTGCCACAAGTTTAATATCTCTGGCTTAGAACATCTGCTTTGTCTACTTGCAGACAGAAAATTCCACCTTTATGAGTGCTAGGGTTGGTGTGTCACAACTGAGGGAATGCCTTGAGATGGCAATCTGAAAGGGGATGTATGCAATGCCTGTAACCTGATTATATTAGTAAAGGCAAAAACTGGACAGAGGGTAAGACTTTCTTACTTAAGAATGATTAAAACATGAAAAGGCTCACTGATGTCATCCTCCCCCAGCCCCCTCCTCCATATCTTTGCTGCTATTAGTGGCTCACTTGTGTTTGTTGGCAATACTCAGCGTGATACTCAACACTTTCTTGGGATTTTTTGTCACTGTTTCCTCTTCCTTCATTGTTACCTAAAAATGTGTCATTAATAAGGAAGTCCTGATGTTTTTCTACTGAGCAAAAAAAACCAAGTCACAAACTGGTTAATTACAGTAGATTCTACTAGTTTGTATAGGATTAAGGATATACCATACACAAAAAAACCACCACTTGGCTGCTTCCTTTTGTGGTTGATCCTTGTTCTCCTCTGGAGGAGAATGAAACAGTTTCACAAGCTAGTCAGTGTTTACATTTACGTTTGAAAATGTATGGCAGAGGGGTTGGTTGGTGGAGTTTTAGAAAGTTTAATGAGAAGTGACTTACCCACATCTGTGAACCCCAAGCACAATTAGAACTTCCTCGTGAGGCTTTATGTAAAGGCATCTCAGGGTCAAATATTTTTGAACTTGGAAACAGTTTAGCAGTAGTTAGCAATGTATACAGATTGTGTGTTGTGTGTTAGCAATTTAGCATGAGTTTAAAGGTGTACTGTAGAGGAAAGACCATTAAATCATTTGGGCTTTGCCTTTTCATATTTTGTTTGATAATTTGCATGCTTAATCAGGCCTTGAATGTGGTTCATCATACATGGAAATAATTAAACGAAACAGAAACATTATAGTATCATATAAAAGCAACTTGGGAGTACAATAAGTTTGGCTTTATACCAAAAAGTTCTTGATGAATAGAGTCTTACGGCACGATGGATAATTGTATGGCAGAAAAACCATAGTACAATCTGGATGGGAATTAAGCAGATAGAAAACAGTTTATCTCTGATTTGAGCTATAATTTGTTCCAGCTGATGTTATTTTCTTGTATTTTAAGTAATTAATTGTACCAATATGGAATGCTTCATGTTTGCATCCTAAAAAACATTCTTCTTAAGACATTTGATAGAAGAGATGGACAGGTAATGTAAAGGAAAACTGTCAAGGATTAAATGTTCAGAAATGCATTAATTTATTTTCAAAATATTATTAATATTATTAATATTTATGTCTCCTTAATACTTCTGA
>JANHGL010014606.1:0-23517 GCA_024611195.1 Ceyx melanurus | reverse complement strand
AAGTGCAGTTAGTTAGAAACTTAAGCTGAAAAGTAAAATCACTGAACAGAATTTACTTGGTTTTCACCCAAACCAGGGCAAATTGAAAAGCTCTTGACCTGTAGTGAGTTTTCTTCTGTCATTTCCAATAAATTGAATGAATGGACAGGAATTCTAGTATTTTGCCTGAGTCACTGATGCTCTATGTTGGACACATTAGAACTTCACTATCTTAATTCCCGTAGCAAACAAACCATCCCTTCCATCCTTACTAAACAAACTGTTGTAAACAGTAAATTAAACTAAAAATGTGTGGAAGCAACTTAATCATCTACTGTAGCTGCTATGCTGAGGGTCTTAAAATGCAAGGTGATTAATGGAGCATACATGTCAATCTTTTTTTCTATTTGCATGCAAATAAAACCTGTTTCCTTTAAAAATAAACTCTCACACACAGTGATGGAATCCTTACTCAAAATAATTATAAAAGACCAGTAGCAGAGGTGACAGCTCATGTGCTTCACCTCTGTTTGCTAAGGCATGATCCATCCTGTTACTCCTGAACCTCTATCTGTACAATTGATATTTAAATGCACTTAAAATCTGCTTTTTCTTACTGGAAATCTTCTGTAGGGCCTCGAGTGGACCCCAGAATTTGTCCATTGTATTATCCTAAGATAATGTATGCATTTACAAGCAGAGGACTTAGCCATCTCTGTTATATAAAGCCAAATATTCAGACAATAGAAGCTCAGCCTGTTGTCAAACTGCATTTCCAATTGACATTCTGTGAGACATTAGAAGTCACTACATATATCTTCAGTGCATGTGGGAGTCATGACATTAAAAATGACATAAAACTTATTATGCAGACAGAAAATAAACATTTTCTTCCTTTAAAGAATTTGAGATTGATGGATAATTACTTTGCTTGCCAAGGAGAGACTTCCATAATCAGTATACATCGTAAGGTCATTAAATTGGTAGGGCAATGAGAAATAAATCAATGCACTGAAGATGACTTGTAATTGCTTGTTGCAGGATACATGGCTGAATGATATTTTGTAAAGACCATACTGTGCATCTATCTAATTGGGCTGGATGTGTTAGAGTCTATAGCAGAGCTTACTGAATAAGTCAAAGACCACCCACATATGAACCAAATGACTTACGTGTCTGTTGGACACTCAGGAAAATCTGTGCTTACTGCTCCACCTCAATTCTTGAGGAAATTCATAGGCTGCCTTAAAAAAAAAAAAAAAAAAAGGAGGATAGAAAAAAGAAAGAAAAGGTTGATGCAATTCATTTTGTGTAATGTTTCTAAAACCAATGATATGGAGGCAAAAGTGACATGCAGTCATAGCGACAGCAATGCTATTTTGGAATGCTCTGCGTGTACATATTTCATAATTGGATTCAAATGACCAGAAAGTGACACTTCTCCCACAAGCAGACAGCTCTTTCTTGTAGCCAAATCTGATAAATAGTTCGGATTCAAAATCTCAAGAAATTAAGACTTTGCAGTTCGTGACCTTTTACTACTGTGGGTTTATAAATAATGTATTCCTAAAAAAATCAACTTAATTAACATGTGCATCTGCAGAAAGGCAGTAAATAACTATTTTAAAATGAAGTAAATTGTGGTGCACATTATCGGTGGGCCACACATTCTAGTTTGAGTCTGTTTCAGAACCTTGGCAAAATAAATTTGTATATCTAAACCCCATTTATTCTATTGTTTTCTCTGTGGATTCTGGGCTCTTTTGTCTCAGTTAAAATCTATATCAATATGGAGATTAACTCTTAGAAATAATAGGATCATTTCAGATATTCATCAGTGTAATTTTGTTTTAACATGCCTGTTACTAGTGAAGTAAAAGGCAGGGATTTGTTAAATGGTTTTGCTCACTCAACATGTTTAGTTTCAAGCAAATGTATTCAGTATGGATGACAAAGATAAAGTAGTTGTATGATATTAGGGCTTAATCAGTGTCTAATTCCTCTTGTTCTGGGAACTGTACAAATATAGAAAAAGACACATTCCTTACCTCCAGATGTCTTAAAATTACAAATGCAAATAATAGGATTGGGAAAGTGATGCATCATGCAAACAAAAGAAAAAAAAACCCCTACAATTAACATAGTTTTGTTAGTTATGTATTGTAGCTGGAGTCTGAGAACAAATCAGACAGACATTTAGGTGAGGAAGGGCACTAAAACATCTTTTCTACCTCTGTTTTCTTCAGTTCTGTGACAGGTCCACATTATTCCTTTTCAATTTCTCTACACGTCCACAATAACCTGGTAAAAGAATTGAAAATATTGCAGATGCAATTTCAGCATTACCTGGAGAAGCAGATGGGAAGAGGGAAGCCAAGAAACATTTCTTATTTTATTTTGGGAATTCAAGTTGAGGATAAGAGGTGTTTTCCCTTGGCCAAGGAGGCAGAGGGAAAGGAGGGATAATGCCAGCTGCTCTGTTACTCACAAAAGCAAGATCTCACTAATTTGATGTTCTTCTCCACCTACATACAAAGAATAATCATCTCCTAAAACTATTTATACATCCATACTGATTTCAAATAGAACACATACTTCCAAAAGTGTAATAAAGAGATGTATGCTGCAGTAACGAAGGTTATAAAATATTTAAATACTTCCTCCGCTTCTTTCAAGAGGAAATGCCAAACAGCAAAGAGGAAGGAGATTCCAACTTCTCTTGTTTTTAGTGTGAGGTTCTTATTCCCCTTTGCTTTATCACTCTCTTCTCCCAGAATAAAAATGTATTACTATTTTGTGATGCATATCCTGATCCAAACTTCATACATATGTATTGCCATATGTTTCACACATCATATGCTTTCCTTAGTTTCATTTCAGGTTCAACATCAACACTCTTTACCCATCACGCTTATGTACACATACTTTGTTCATTTCACACATCTTCCTATGTTTGCAGAGTTGAACAGAGAAAAAAACTGAATTGATTATATATATCTTATAGGAGAGAAGAGACTCCAGCCCTTTCAGTTGTCTAGGCCCTTCTATGTCATCCTTACTCACTGCTTACTTGAAAACAATAATGTAAGATATTCTATATTAATTGAATCTAAATGCCTTTACTTGTTCCAGAATAGAAATAAAGAAAAAAAATATTTCATGTAAAGCGTGAAGAGAGGATACTGCAAGCAGATTTGAATATCTCTAGCATCACAAAAACAAATTTTAGATTCCCGGTCACCTAGTGGAATCCCCTGCTGAGGTTAAGGCCCAGGTTATCCTAGCAATAAGTATCCCTGCCTGAGTAGGGGTCCTTAGAGACCAATCTCCTGGGACAATCTAGAGAATATGTAGCTTGGTGCCTGCAAATTAGAGTTGCATCCATGCTGCAGCTCAGGGTGCTCAAGACAAGGGACCTAGACATATGTTTTAGACTCATGGTTTTCCAGACAATGAAATTCCAGCAATATAAAAAAAGAATATTCCTTCTAATGAGGGAATGACAAAGAAAATAGGACAGAAAGGAAAGGCTTGAGGTGGCTGTTTTCAGCTCTAAATCCCCTAAGAAACTGCTATGGAATTGTCTATGGAGGATTTATTCACGTTTGAAACATTCTTCTAGGATATTGCAATGGATAGGTGAAATGCCTGCTACAGGACACACCCCTGATGTTCTGCTATTTTTTTTATTTTTTTTTTTTTCTGGAAGTCTTGGTTTCTTTTAATTTTAATTTTTTTGGGAGTGGTAGGGACTGTGGGTAGGGGCATACTGTGTTTTACCTGCCAGGCAGCTGAGGAAGGAATGGTAAGGATTTTGATTTATTTTTTTTTTCAGTGAGAATGAGATGCTATAACAGCCCTTTTCCTATATTCTGCTTTCTTTTAAGACCATAATTATATAATTACAGTATATTAATTTACTTGAAACAGGTGTTGTAAAATAACATTTCTTATTATGTTTAAATTTTACCGTCTGTACTTACAGTGTGCAAGAGAGTCAGCACTTGGAACTGTTAATCTCAACATTTCCCAGTTTATAACAGTGTTAGGCATTGCATCAATATATTTAGGATCTTACATGGGACTACTCTCTATATTTATCTAAACAATGATCCTTTAGATTTGTTTTCATTTTAGCATTTAAGTTATGGCTATGATTAGGAAGTATTTATTTTGTGGATCCTTACAAGTGGATAGACCAAAATTAAGAGTTCTTTTATGCTGTAGAAGATATTTTCTTTTTTTTTTTTTTGCTTGGTTTATTGACCTGTATGGTAATCTTTTGGTTCCCAAGGTGAGCCATCTAGTGCTGTTTGGTGTTATTCATGGAAAATCTGACTTTGGGACGTATTTATCTATCACATTTCTATCTCTACTGTCCCTATTAAAAAAATAATTAATTTTTAACTGTGTTTTGCAGTTCTATTTCAGCAAGTGTGAAAATGAGACTTCATATTAAAATAACTAATAATTTCATTATTTCAATGTTCCCTTGGGAAATGGAATATCTCAGCTCATCTCCCTTCTCCAGAGCTTGTAATGTACAAACAGCATTTGGGGAAGGAGATAGAAATTAAGTATTATGTTGGCTAAGGTTACAACTGCTTTATAGAAGATCCTGTTTCTAAGTCATTACCTTTTGCTGCTCAGGGCAATAAACCCCAGGGTACAGGTGTGAGCTATTGCTTCAGAATTCTGCAATATCCTTGTTCAGCACCACCATTAACCTTTGTTGGGGGAGGCACCTCACTTGACCTCTACCCTTTCCAAACCCTAAATACCACAAGAAACAACCATTCATTTGATATTTATACAGATAAGAATACAGCTTTATCTCCTTTGACATTTATATACAGTTACATTATGGTTTTTCAGATAAATGTCAAATGAAAGGTTTCCAAATCTGACTTTTTTAATAGTATGTCTAAAAATGTTGCGGTTAGATGAAGGACTGTGATTCATGTGGCACTTAGAATGTTCTACCTGCCTTCTGCACACAACCTGAAGGCTAATTTCAGCTAAACAGAGATCAGTGTGGTAGCACCTAACTGAGAAGATGATGAGAGGAAATTTCTCTGGGGAGAAATTTATATTTCTCTGGGGAAATAAAGTTGAAGAAAAAGTGCTCATTTTCAGGTCTTACTATCAAAGAGGAGGTGAACAACCATTTTAGTTCTGTAAGACTTCAATACTCTCTAACCAGGTTCTTCTGGGTGTTCCACACATGGAGGCTTTAATATTTAACATCAAGTTTACTTATTTGTAGATATTTGATATTATAGAGGATTTTGATTTAGCAGAGTGATACTACAAAGTACTGAAATCACAATACATGTGCAAATTGCACTTCACACAGGAATTGCACTATAGAGTTGAGCCACAAAACAAGTGTGATTCTCATTACTGTTCTTATATATGCTCACTGTTAGGACACTAGGCATCCCCAGTTGCCAGGAAGGTAGAAATGGCTTGAAAGTAGTTCAAATCTATTGCTCTCTTCAAAGTTCATTTTGTTGGTTTTCAGTTTTTATACTCAGTGTCGGTTTGAACCACATATACACCCACCATTTTAGTATGACTAACTCAGGAAGACAAACTCTTGATTAGCTCAGGCAGAAACATTTACCCTACCAGTTCATCCACTCAAGTGATCTAAGGCCATTGTGCAGTCCTGTTTGTGTTGAGCTAACCTCAGTTGTCTTTGTAACAGCTATCGTCAGTCACTCCATTCTTCGCTGAGCTTCATAGCACCTTCTTCTGTACCATGTGAGTCGTTTCCCATTGTAGAGGTTTACTGATCAGTCACAAACTAATAGACCAGTTCATTTCAGGGTCTGATAGGATTGTCATGACATTAGAAAAAAAAGGATAATGACAAATCAAAAACAGAATGACTCAACATAAGCAAGTCAACCACCATCTTTTAGGGACTTTTAACTATCTGTCTAATAAGTTAAATTTTCGCTTACAAAAATATGCAAAGTTCTCTTGTGATCGATGAGCTGGCCCAGCAAAGAAAGATGCTATAACATTGATATCACTTCAGAAGAAAAGTTTGTCGAAGGCAGATGGGTTTTCTGGCTGCACTTCTTCAATGCTGTTGAACTTTTGATATAAACTTTTGCATAAAACCTTAAGAGGTTACCACAGAATCAGAGAACATTAGGGGTTGGAAGGGTCCATCCCCCTGCCAGAGCAGGATCACCTAGAGCAGGCCATGCAGGAACATATCCAGCTGGGTTTTGAGTGTCTCCAGAGAAGACTCCACAAAGTCCCTGGGCAGCCTGTTCCAGTGTCTGTCACCCTCACTCACTGTGAAAAAGTTTCTCTTTATATTTACCCAAAACCTCTGATGCTCCAGCTTGTACCCATTGCTCCTTGTCCTATCACTCCATCCTCCTGACACTCACCCTTTACATATTTATAGACATTAACACGATCACCCCTGAGTCTACTTTTCTCCAAGCTAAAGAGACTCTCTCAGCCTCTCCTCACTTAATTATCTTAGTGGCTCTGCACTAAACTCTCTTCAGTAGTTCTGTGTCTTTCTTGAACTGGGGTGCCCAGAACTGGATACAGTACTCCAGATGGGGCCTCACCAGTGCAGAGAGGGAAATATGAGTAAATATAGACACGTTTGCAGATTTGTCAATAAGTAACTTTGCAATCTATTTTTTACAAGGGTATAAGCTCTTAAAAAAAAAAGTTTCAGATATTTTATTGCCTTACAGGATTTTATTTTGCACTTTTATAGATTATACATTTATTGAGTACATATAGAATTTATTGCCTAATAATTAACAGATCTTCTAAGAATGCTTTATTTTAAAGACACAGTTACTCCTGCTGTCACTAAAAGTCAATGGCCAAAAAGATGTTACCACTAACTTTTTGATTTGTAGCAATCTCTAAAAAGTGACCATTAATAAAAAAATACATCAACTATTTATATTTTATCTATACCCTGTAGTGAATAATGCTCAGAACAATTTGAGTTCTATAGTACTTTTCAGCCTTATATAAAAGTGTTTAAGAGGTACTCTTACCAAGCACTGGCCCATTCCAGTAATTGCCAGCTGCCCGGAAGGAAAGTGGTTTGGTAGCAAACAGGCTCTTGTTCTCCTGCTTTGACTCTGTTCTGCTGGAAGTCTTAGGGAAGGACTGGAGTAATTTGTTCCTGGTGTAGGGCATATCAGCAAATGTCATTAACATAACACCCCCTTGGAGAAAGGGTTCTGAAAGAGAACAAAGGAGCAAGCCATTGGGAATGCTCCTGGTTTGGACTCTGAATGCATACTTTATATAAACTTTAAATAAATAGCATGTGTGTGAGAGAGAGGAAAGGACTTGTGAGAGTGCAGATGCAGATTTATTTTTAAAGCATGTTTAGGTATACCAAGTGTGGTAGCTACAGTCAGTCCTTAGAGTTGCAACAAAATCTTTTAAAAATTAGAATGTTGTTTCTTCTTCACCAATTATCTTTAGCTCAAACACTTCTATGAAGCTATATAGAATAACCTCAAGTAAAATTTGTTGTGGACAGTAGTTTAACTGGACAATAATAGGCATGAAAAGAAATTCTTTGCTTTAGATCTATCTCTATATTCCACCCATTTTCAAGTAACCATGTTGTTTGGAATAATAACAAGTAATTTTGCTTATTTGAGACTGAGAGCTGCTCTGCAATTGCATTTATGAGCTTTAGTCCAAAGATGCAACTAATATTGATAGAGCTCTAGCCCTATCTCTTCACAGCAATGTGTATTTCCTTGTGAGGTACTGTACTGCATCTATGCTTGCTTTTTTTTTTTTTTTCCCCATACCTCTATACAATCAAGCATATAGAGGTATGTCATCTGCTCAAGAGGTGTTTTATTCAATTATACATACAACCCTTACACTGGCAGCATGCCCAGAAGTATCTCACTATGGTTCAGACGATGATCATGAAATGTCATTAATCACCTCCATGGAACAAGACAGTGAAGACAGTCCAGAGTGAGACAGTTTTTGTTTTCACCTAGTTCTACATGCCTTTGTCTCCTAGAATTCTCCACTGAAAGAATCAAGCTTCTGACCACTGTCCCCTTTATTGTTGTTATCTATCAGCCATACTGATTAAACAGCCATAACTCAAAAGTTCAGTCTCTTGAGCTCTGCACACAGATAATTGTATACTGATAAAGCAGGCTTAGGACCACTTTTCATATCAAGCTTGTGCTGCTCTTTAGGGTTATATGCCTGCCCACCCACCCTCTCCAGAAGAGGAAAATGAGCTCAGAATTAGACACAGCTTTTGAAATGAGAATATTCTTCGAAAAGAAATCTTACAAGTTATTCTTTTGCTTTAAATCATAACTTTGAGGCTGAATCACTTAACAACTTGAGACAGGCCAAACTCCTATTACTGACATTTGCATTTTGATCGTGAAAAGGAGTTTCACCCATCAAGAATTATAATTTAATTATAGTGGCTGATCATTACAACATTGCAGAAGTGAGCAAGCATAATATGTAAAAACAGAAAAAAAACCCTGTATAGTGAGGACATACATAATTTTTATGTATGTGCAGATGAATAATGGCAAGGTAGAAGGGAGAGAACTAGAAGCAAACTGGAATGTAGAGCTATGAAACCAAGTAACTCTGTATTTACCAAGTGATATCTCTTGGATATTTTTTCTTGGACTTAGGGATAGTAAGGGAGGCAAACAAACCTTAAACATATTCTTTCATACAATTTATCCTGTAATATATTAAAATGTGCTTTACCATGTGTTCTACTTAATTGAATTGTTCAAATATATTCCACAGACTTTTAAATCCCATTTTATGCCATATGCCATCAACTAAGTATGTTTTTTAATTTTATTCATTACTTATCCCTATATAAAGAAACATTTTTACGTGGATTAGAAGAGTTTATGTTCCTTCAAAATTGTGTACTTTGAATTAGTTGAAAAGAGAATTAAAAAAAAATAAATATAACTAAAACAAAGCAACACATGAAAATATTCTGTTTAAACATTAGATGGATCAATTAGAAAAGAATGGCCATTGCCATGCTTGGAATTTTGTTATCCCATGTCTGGGCCAGGTTTGCCTTCTCACCGTGAAAATGAAATTCACATCTGCTTAAGTTTTTTTAGTAATTTAAAATCCCAACCACTAAAATTAGAAACAGGTGCCAGCTAAATGAAAAGGCCATGTAAAAATCCCTACACAATATGTTTTCCATAAGATGGGGGAAGTGTAAAAAGAAGAGAAAAAGTTTGTTTCAAGTCATACAGGCAGAGAATCAAGGAAACGAAAGACAAAAAAATATTATGAAGATAAGCCAGAACATTTAACATCATTTCATTCTTACATATAAAGATCTGAAAGAAGTTGTATGGCCAACAACATCACTACTTCTCCATTTTTTATATCTGTATCAGAGAATTTGAGGTTAGAAGGTCCATTACAGTTTTACAGTTTTCTAGTCTGGTCTCTATTCCGGATGCATTTTACTTTGAGGGGTTCATGTCAGCAGCAAACTACGAACACTAAGGAACATCTAAAAAGATGATGAAAATGTAGACAGCACTAAAATTTTAAATAAGTAACTAGATCTGGAGAAGCAAGGACAAGATTTGAAATGGTATAAATGTTGTTTACACATGAGTTATGGAATACCTTAGTGGATAAAATTTATTGGCAGCAAATTATTAAAAAACAGCTATAAAAGTAAATATATATGAGATTATTTCATTTTTAAATGTCTGTATTGGAGATCTACTTTGTTCAGTTAAAGGGGACCATCCAGCTCCTTACAGTAATTACGCTTCAAAAAGACATGTTGGGTAGAAAATATCCATAGTATATCATTTTAAGGCTATGCTGGAATAATAAATATTGGTATTTTTCTTGCTAGAAAACGGACAGGTTTATAGCGAGAATGTTAGGGGGAATGATACCGTCTTAGTGGAAAAAATAACCAATAGAGCACTAAACATCTAAATCATGTGCATAAAGGTTGAATTTTAACAGGGCTGGGAGACAGTGAAGAATAAACCAAATAGAAATTTATTTCAGTAGGGTCAGGAAGCATCAGGGCAGGGCAGACTGTGTACCAAGCTCCTTGATGGTTCAATAAACTATTGTATAAAAACCCCAATTGTATTCAAGTCATTACGTATGGTAGGAGGAAGAGGAGGAGCAGATTGCCAAGGCAGATATAAAGAGATCTTCTCCTAAATGTAAGGAGCAAGAAGATACAGGAGAAGAGCTAAAATTAGTTCCTTTCTGATTATTTAAGAAGTATTTATGATAGCTCATTCTTTCTCAGAGAGAAGGGAAATACTGAAGGATCACAACACTTCTCAGTTATTCTTCATAATGACTTTTTGCCTATTCTGCCCACATGGTTGATACTATGTCAGCATAAAAGAAAGTTAAGATCATGTTTAAATTATCTAATTTTCCATTGAGTCATGAATCTTCTAACAAGTGCCAGTGGTCTTCAAACTGCCCAGATTAGAGTTTCTAACTATCATTTATTCAAGATCTTTAATTACGTATAGTAGTTTCTGAAAACAATACATAATATACAGCTGAACTTCAAAATAAGAGCTCATAATTTTATTTTAAGGAATTTGGTCATATAACAGTGCTACTTTACTCTGAAATCATATTAATCTTACATTTTATTGTGCTTGGCCCTTAGTCCTCTTAATGTATGGATTTTTGTGAGATTTAAAGAACACATAATTATTGTATTTTTAGAAATATGG
Organism: Ceyx melanurus; assembly: GCA_024611195.1. NCBI lineage: Eukaryota > Metazoa > Chordata > Aves > Coraciiformes > Alcedinidae > Ceyx > Ceyx melanurus. Next base: position 12,766 of record JANHGL010014606.1, on the reverse strand, counting down.
TGAGGTGTCTTCACTTATAATTACAGTAATTAATTAACTAATTAATTAGTCTGAAATTAAGTTGGTCGCAAAGATTTGCACAAAATTTAATATATTTGTTTCTTCTGTGGAAAATATAAAAACAGAACATCCTTTATCTGATATACCTTAAGGATCCCCAAGCTGAGTTTAAAATGTCCTTATGAATCTTCATCTGCAGCACATCTAAACAAGCATGGAGAAGAAAAAAAAAAAAAAAAAGAAAAAAGAAAAAAGACCTGTAGGAAATGTTGAGGTTTTAAACTCTGCATATCATTGTCTGTTGTGCTACCAGCTGTGAAAGAATGACAGCTTTTGAAAAGACAACTGCAATCTATGAAACTCAGAAAACTGACCTACTATTTTGTCATGTCACAAAATTGACCTACCTACTTGTCATGAAACAGTACTACATTATGAAAATCATGTCCCTCCAATAAAGAAATAAAGGCATTTTAAAGTCAGAGTGGGGAAGTTTCCATTGTGGTTTACTACTGACTAAATGGGATTATTTTTGTTAAGCTTTTGCATTAATCTTGAACATCAGATTCAATCCTTCTCCCCCATGTTCTGTTCCAGTGCTCTGTATTACTTTGGCTTTTCTTCCAAAAGAACTTTAGCATTTAAAACAAATGTTTTCATCACTTGAAATATAATGCAATTACAGGAATTACCTGAGTTGAGCCTCTATTTGGTTACCTCTTGGGAAGATCTGTCAGTCAGGGCTGTGACAGGAGTCAGCAGAGATCTCCATGAGCAAGCAGGAAGCAGAAAGTTCAGCCCCTTGTGTCCCTTCAGTACTCCTTTCCATTTCCAGCTCTAACGAAAGCAGCAATGACAGGAGTGCTCAGAGCAAGATGGTCCTCCAGCAATGCAGGCTGGGCAAATAACCAGCTTTGCTGTCTATTTGAAGAGGGGTAAAACTGTTGTGCAATTCATTGTGGAGCATAAGGGAGGAAAAAAGGAAAACAAAATTTAAATTTAACTAAGTGTGTATTTGAAGGAATTCCCAACTCCAAGACTGCCTTATTAGAAGAAGGTCTATATGCACAATGGGGAATAAAAGCCACAAGATAGTGATTTTTAAATCATAGATTTCAGTGTGTTATATGAAGTTTTTTTGCTTCATCTGAAGCTTTTTTCTTTATGTACTGCATTGAACAGATGACTGAAATACATATGTGCTGTCTAATATGCTGTTTCTCTCAAAACAGTAATTTAAGATTAATCTCATTAAAACCCCTCTTCCTGAACAGAAAAACAAAGTGTTTGGGTTTTTTTTTTAATGAGTTAAAGTTATTCCTTGCTGTGCAAATGTGCCTAGACCTGAAAAACCACCATTTTTTTTCTACCCATTGAGGATAATGAGTGTTTATCAATGCATCATTGTCATATTTGCTGGCAAGACTGACCTAGTGAGCTACATATAAGAACTAAGGACTTCTCTGCCAATAAAAACATCAGCATTGCTGTTCTGAAACAGCATCATTTCACTGAATTATTATAATGTCATTGTCATAAACTTCCACAATCTTGTTTGAGTGATAGCTTATTATAGTCCTGACTGTTTTTATTTTTCTTTCCTTTTCTTTTTCTTTCTTTTTTTTTTTTTTTGTGGGGATTTTCTTGGGTTTCAGTGTGCTCAGAATATTTTCTCAGTCAGAACAAAATCAGACTCTTCATTTCTGGAAAACCTTTACTGTCATGTTGAAGAAGTTTAGACACAGAAACATTGAATTGTTCACTTAGCAATTTTTGTTTATTTTTAAATGTTTGCTCGTGAGAGAAGCATGGAAAGAATTAAAAAAAGAGTAGAAAATATGTTCTCAAAACATAACATGACAGGAAACAAATTCCCACAGAATTCCCAAATTCCCTTCAAACACATCTGAATCTATTTAGTTCCACTTAACATAAAACATTCTGGATACCTCGGAAAAAATCTGTTATCTTTATATATTAGGCACTTCAGATTATATTAGAATAAAAAGATTACCAAAAATGCATATTTTTGTGTATTTTATGCTGAGATATTTCACTTTTCTTTTCCCTAGTGTAATGTAAATTGGTTTATGACATTTACATATTAATACAATTATTATTACTATTTGGGGTTTGGCTTTTTTTTTTTTTTATATTTTAGTCACGGTAAGAGGTAGAAGTTCTCGTTCGCAGACCTATTGCAAATTTATTTTGTGATTTTTTTCTATGGGGGCTATTTTGTATTTTACACTAAATAAATTATATTAATTTCTAATTGTCTTCCTAATTTTTAATTTATGATAGTCATGGGATTATTACTCATCAAGTTTAGCAAAGCTCTAATGTACAGAGTTATCTAATTTGCTACAAGGCATTGGAAAAGTTCAGATATATGTAAAATCTCTGCTTTTGGGCACAGGCATAGTGTAACCAGAAACTTTCAAGAAAAGGCATACTTTGATCAATAGGCATTTGACTGAATATCTAAATGGTTAATGTGTATTGCATACAAAGAGATAGATCTGAGACTCTAGGAAACTACTTTCAACTCCTATTTGCTGGAAAATGCTTCCATAAAATAATTATTAATTTTAAATTTGACTTCAAAAGGTTTCTAATGCTGATAAATTTGTAAGAGTATTTTGTGTGTTACTGGCACTTATTTTTTCCAGTTGGGACTTCTTATGGAAACATACACATTTTTTTAATATCTAAGGCCAACTTATTAGCTAATCACTAATAACAAATACGGATCTCAATGCGCAGATTCTAAACTAAGACAAGGGAGCTGTTTCAGAAGCACAGAATTTCCAATGAATGAACGTTAGTTTTGAAGAAGACTGAGCACTGCCATCTTTTGTTGGAAGAGACTAACTGCAACTGTCAAACAATATTTTCATCCATTCTGATTTGTATGCACTACTCTCTATTGGAAGGTTTGTTTACCACTAATAAGACAGATGTTTTTTCTTCCTAAACACAAGAAAGAACATTTTCTATATTCAGTGAATATTTGCTGAGGGAGAAAACTGCAAGCATGAACACAATTACGAAGAGCAGTCAGGACTTACCATTCTACTAGGCTGCTAGACTTTTATGAATGAAAACTCTTCAGGATGAAGTCATTAAGACTAGATATAGCCTCTTTTTTTTTTACAATAAAGACAATGAATTCAGGTGCGATTGGGTAATGTCGCTGATGTTTTGAAGAAAGACAATTTTAAAGTACCTACTTGTAACCTGTACTGCTGCTGAATCTCAGTTTATTTTCTGACAAGACAGATCAAATCTAGGGTTGTCAGAAGGTCTTTCTGTTGTGTAGCTCAGAGAGGGAAGGGTGAAATGAAAACTGGCGTGTGACGTACATGGAAATGAAGAAAATTTTATGTTTCTGATTTTACTCATGGTGTGTTATGGCAGCTTAACAAGGACTGGTGCTCCAGAATCCAAGGTGTTTGTAAGAAATAGCTTAGTGAAATTTCACTGTGCCTTTCAAAATGGAACTTCTGTGTTTTTAAAATGTTTATCAATTCTTTGGTTTTCTAAGTTGAAAAACAGTGGCCACCTCTAACCACATGGAAGAAAATAAGGTTATCAGGAGTAGATGACATGGATTTACCAGAGGGAAATCCTGCTTGACTAATCTGATATCCTTCTATGAAGCCATGACCAATCAGGTAGATGAGGGAGAACAGTGGATGTCATTTACCTTGACCAGCAAGGCTTTTGATATTGTCTCACGTAACATCCTCGGAAAAAAAACCAACCCACAATAAATGTGGCATAGACAATTGGTCTGTGGATTGAAAACTGGCTCAACAACAGAGTTCAGAGGGTTGTGATCAGCAGAGCAGAGTGAAGTTGGAGGCCTGTGGCCAGTAGTGTTCCCCAGGGATCAGTGGTGGGTCCAGTTTTGTTCAATATCTTCATCAACGACCTGGATGAATGCACAGAGTGCACCCTCAGCAAGTTTGCTGATGTTACTAAATTGGGAGTCCAGTTTTAGGCTCCCCAGTTTCAGAGTCCAGGAGAGAGCTACGAGGATGATTAAGGGACTCAAGCATCTCTTCTATGAACACTGAGGGAACTGGGGCTGTTTAGTCTTGAGAGGAGAAGACTGAGAGGGGACCTTATTAATGTCTATAAATATATGAAGGGTGGGTGTCAATCTACTGGCCATACTCTATGTGTCCCAGGATACCATTGGCCTTCCTGGCCAGAAGGGCACATTGCTGTTCCATGGGTAACTTATTATCCACAAGGACGCCAAGGTGCCTCTCCATGGAGCTGCTTTCCAGTGGGTCTACCCCCAACCTGTACTGGTACATGGTGGTGTTCCTCCCCAGGTGTAGGACTCTACACTTATCCTTGTTGCATTTCATGAGGTTTGCCTTTGCCCACCTCTTCAGTCTGTCCAGATCTCACTGGACGGCAGCACAGCCTCTGGTGTATCAGACACTCCTCCCAGTTTAGTATCATCAGCAAACTTACTGAGGGTGCACTCTGTCCCTTCATCCAGGTAATTATTGCTAAAGATGTTGAAAATAATTAGACTCTAAATGTATTCATATATATTTAATACATTAATATGTTAAATTAATAGGCTTATCATGCAATTTTTATTCTTAGTATTCCCAACAGGCTATGGTAATGTGTTTCACATTGTCAAAAACTGAACTGCAAAAAATCTCATTTTGCTCAAACAGCAAAATGTTAATGAGCACACCCCTATTAATCTCTGTGTCTTTTGTTGACACAACTTACTAACAAGGTTTCACAGTATAATTATTGAGCAATTTCATTCTATGTCCTTAGCTCTCTTGGATATGTAAGCACTGAATATTGAAAGACATAAATGCCACTTAGTTCTTTATGTAACCTCTCTTAGAGATTAGACCATGCTAATGCTTTTATGAGTATTAACATAACTGCATTAACAGAATGCCTATATATCCTAATTATTTGTTTACTAGGGGTATAGTTCTATATATTTACTGGAAGTATAATACACTCATTCTGTCCATGCAATTTTTGCATACAATAGAGTGGTGATTTTTTTTGACTGATAATAATATAAACTCATTTGAATTACTGCTATAGGAAAGAAAAAGTCTTTCTGCCAAGTCGAGGTTTCAGTCAGTTTTCAACGGAATTCACTCTTAGCTGCCTTTACAGATGAGGAAGAGTAAAAGACTAGGAGTTCTAGGAAAAAAATATGCATGGTAAGAGCAAGGTCTTCACAAAAGTAATGCACATATTAAAAATCATCAAAAACCATTATTTTTGAAGATTATATATGATGAGCATTCTTTTAAGAATCAATTTCTTTATGATATTCTTTTAAGCAATGCAAAAAGATCATAATAATAACAAATATATAAGCCATACAAGTCACACATTAAACAATTGTAATGCACTTCCTTCCAAGACTGGCATTTTCAGCCTCTTCCCCCACATACTGCGGAACCGCAGCAGGGCAGCCACCTGGTGCTGTAAGTGACTGGATTTGAGAGTTAGGCACATCGTAGAGTGCTTCTAATTCACTCATGATCTTGCACTTCCTTACTAAGTTCTGCTTCCCAAGTAATTAGGTGGTATCTACTTACAAGCAGTAGACTAACCTCTGTCTCACACATTCATGCCTCATTTCCTCATTTAATGCTCTTTTCAGTCTTGTTATTTATTTTCTTTAATATTACACTTCCAGCTCTATAGCCAGATGAGTCACACTCGTTGCCATCTACAAGAGCACTCTCCAAGGCCTGTGAAACAATAAAGTAATTTATAAAAGCTTTTCTACTGAAGTTATATACAGTCAGAGACTCTAACCTTCATTTCAGTGGTACTTGAATTAGGATGAAATTCCATTCAGAAAAGATTATTCATAACAAAAGGCAGAAGAACATAATGCATTTTACATTATTAAAAAACCAAAACAAAATAACAACAAAAAAAACCAACACAACAAAGCAACAACAAAAAACACTCCAAACAAATGAGAAGACCCCCAAACAAATAAAAAACCCAACACAAAACCAACACAAACTCCACAAATAAACAAATCCAATTCCAAAACAATCAAAAAAACCACCACACCATAGCCACAACATACCAAGATAGTGGTGAGACACTCACAGTATTTTTGTTCATTCAGAAACAAAAAATAGACTGAAAACTTCAAAGCACTTTTCTTCTTTGCCATAGAAAAGGGAAGATTAATTTAATTCCTACATTAAATACAGAATGACTGATTTATTTTCCTTACAACAGAACAGTAATTCCTCATTTCAAAATGTTGTTTCCTCTGAGCTGTCATTACCCACCTATGATCATTACATTTTACAATTAGAATTTGAGATAAGAAAGTAATTGTCACTTTCCAGAGGGTGACATGGACAGACAATAAAATACCTATAAGATAAAAGAGAGGAAATCCCTTTCAAACATAGAGAAAAAAGTCTTGCTATCCAAGAATGAAGTTATCCAGAACTGAAACACAGAATAATTTGTTTACCTATAGCAGAGGGGGAACTCAAACTTTTTCCATGAACAAACCTACCTGTTACATCTATAGAAGCCTGAGCTGTGACATTATAGTACATACCTTTCTCTGTCATTTTAACCACAAGTTTCAGTTTATTGATTATGATAGGAATGTACTGAATGAGGAGATGGAGAAGTTGGTCTTAATGCTCTCTTAATGTAGCTTATTCCATTGACTTCCACTGGAATTAACCTTAGTACATCTAAATGCACACACTGCTTACATCGCTCAAATCGCTCTGTAAAATTTAAGCAAGTTTCAAGATGCTGACCTCCTCCAGAAGTTGAGGAAAAATCAACTGCTGAAGACATTTATTCAGATCTTCAGTGAAATACAGATCAGGATACAGTACTGATGATAATTAGACAAATATTGCTGAAATGGAGAAAATGCTAGGGTTTGAGTAAATAACTAAATACATAAATTTACCTTTATATTGTAGAGGAGCTGGAAATTCAATTTAGCATCTAGACTCCTACACTTCTAGTCTGCAGTTCAGAACATACATAAAATGTCAGTATTTTGCCTGAGCACAAAAATAACTAGTCAATCAACACAAAACCACCAATACAACTACAAATGAATATTTGTGTCATTGTGAAGTGTATTCTGATTCCATTCAAGGAATATTTATTTCCTTCAAAATCAAACCAATATTACTTGACACATTCAAATATTGTGTTTTTAGTAGTTTAATGAAAAAAATAAAACAACAACTTGACAAAACAAACCACCAAAACTTTAAAAGTATCACTTTAATGGTGGTACAACGCTATTGAAAATCAGAGCATAAAATTTCATGCTTCTGAGGACAACAAAGAGGAACACATATTTTACACCACCTTAAAAATCTACAGGTTTGTTATAAATTATGCCATGAGATTTATATGATCAAGTTAAATTAAACTATTTTTTTCATACCTGCATACTTCTGAAGACCATGGCATGTTACAGGTCTATGTAAATGTCACATAAGCAATTTTCAGTCTTCTTGTATAGAAAATGTTATATTTCTGTAATTGTCTTTGGCTATATACTGACATTGGCAGCAGAGTCCTCTACAACAATAAAGTACATTCTGTAATCTTCCCTAGAGCTGAAAACTCTTTCAAATGAACATGAGTCAGGCAGTACTTTTGGGAATAACGTTGCAAAGCTGTAAATGCTGCTTCATTCCCACAACCACCGCCTTTGGAGGAAGTGCAGCAAGTGTCAGACACGATGTGAAATCGAGTTAGTTGGAGTACCTATTAGCACAGTGGGATTTTCAAAGACACTGCTCCATGTGGCCTTGCTAACTTAGAAGAGAAACAGCTATTTAGGCTGACAAATGAAACAAGGCTTGCACAGACCAAATAAAGGAAATTGATAATGTCTTGCTGAATGATTTAAATACAGGCCTAAAATCAAAGTTCATTGGCACTTTTAGACAAAGGATAATTGTATATCAAATATTGGTTATTCAAAATGTAACATCAGCTCATTAATTGAAGAAGCATCAAAAAGTAGCTTGATTTTGAGCACTGTGGTGGGAATTGTAAGACATTATTTAAATGTAAAGACACAGGTCAGCTCTTCAATCTTCTTCTAGGAGCCTCCCTGCTATAATTGTGTCCTCTATTTGGAAATCTAACCTTATGATAGGAGTCCATTGATTACTTTTAATTAAACTCCTATCAGAAGCAAGAAACAGCACCAGGTAGCACAAAAAATATTAAAAAAATCTGAATTAAATGTGAATTACTTACTCCATTCTGCAAACATTATTATCCTTTCAGGAGAATCTTCTTATTGATGATGATGATGTCACTACTGCTTATCTCAGTTCAGGCTTTGCAGAGGTGTGTCTTCTTGAGGTAGGTGCTGCCTCAGTTTTCTGATGGTTTTCCTCATTTATTAAAAAAAAAAAAAAAAAAAAGTTGTACAGTAACTTTTCAAAATGTGTTCCAAATTGTCATTTTTCAAATGACTACTCAGCATATTTAACTGTGTAGTGATTAATATTTCCATAGAAATCAACTTCTTGAAGATATGTGCAGGTTTTTTTATATAACAAGTGTTCTAAGTAGTTTATTTAAAGTATTGATAGAAAGCTGAGATTTCCATAGTTGTCTGTGGTTAAAGTTTTCAAAAAATCTTGTCCTGTATGTCCTTATGCCTTATGTAGTATTACTAGTCTGTGTTTAATGAAAGATACATGAAGGGCTGTTAAGAAGCTGTGCTGTAGGGAAAGACTTTATTCTGAGTCATGATCACTGCTGAACTGTAGGCTCATTAATTTGATTAAAAGCAGGGCTTGTTATAGCCTAGCTGGTTATGCAATTTTTAAATAATACATTGTTTCCCTGAAATCTAATTAACTGAAGTTATTATGTATTTTATTTATTTGTATGACTTTTTGATCTAAACTATTGTATTTTTATGCTGTTTACATCATCAAATTTGAGACTGGCCATGCAGGTATAACACCTGCATGTTTGCAATATAATCTTTTTAATGCTTACTAGATATTTAGCTGAGTTTTCAACTTTATGTGTGGTTTGGAATTATGAATCACTCAAAAGATGAATGAATATATGAAACAGCTTCAGTGCTTGGCCCACCTCTGCATCCATTTTGAAAAATAATTATGTAATCGAAAAGAACTGCTAATAAAGCGGCTTATAGTAGAATTTATACAGTGTTTTGAAAGAAACTTCCTTTTCATTTTTTCAAAAAGTAAATTCAAATAGGATATAGTTAACAAAACAATCTACTGAAATATTAGTCCTGAAACTGCTTTCATGCATGCATTTCTTTCCCTGGAGACAAAGTTATTAAGGTCACAGTGAAAAGATTACTCTTTCTGTGAATTGCTCAGCATTACATACCATAAGGCAATCAGCAATAAAATATTAGTCTGAATCACCTCAATGGATGCTGAGTCAGTAGTTAGCAAATAGACTGTACCAGTTCAAGAAAAACAAACAAACAAAGCAAAACAAACAAACAACAAAAAACAAAGCTGAAAAATAAAAGTTGAAAAAAAATGTACAGTAAAAGGAAAAATGTTAACACTGCAAAGCCAGCTCAGTTAAAAGCTTTGGTTTATATTATCCTCAGATGAACTATCAACCCCATTTTTAGAAAGAGTATGTGATGATTCGAGTCATATCCAACCTACTGCTTGTAGTGGATACAGAAATTTGATCTGTGTCATAAAAGATGCAGAAAACATCCTGGAATCTAACTCTATGTGTAGAGAACTATAACGAAAAATTTTCTTCAAAACCTAAGATTTCTTATTTGCAGAGTCCTTGCTGACAGTCTTATATTTGACATGAGATGTCTGAAAAGCTTGTAATTGGCTCTCATATAATGTGCTCTGATTCTGCAAAGAACTGCTTTATAACTCAGTTACAGATAACTGGGAATACAACACTTACTAATAAGGAACTGTGAATGACAAGCAAATTCCTGGAATTGTGGTGGCTTTTTATCAGAACTGCAGGTCCTTCTGTCACATAGACAAACACATCTTTTTTAGACATGGCAAATGCTGTTTCAAAGCTTGCTGTCCCTTTTTCCAGGCACTGCAAAGTATCCTGAAGGCCAAATAGAAAAAAAGAAATTGTTGAGATTTTTCACTTTCCATATGTAACTTTCAAACAAATTCTGAAAATGTATAGGGGCAAAACTTCTTATAGTGCTGAAAAAGAACATACAAAGCTAAACAAAAAAATGCGTATTATGTCAGTCCAGAGTAGCTTAACTAGAAGGTGACTATTGCTGATAACTGCATTTTTTTGAACTTCAAACTTACTTCAATGGATTAATCTAAAATAGACAGATGGAACTTAACCAAAGTCAACCTAGTTTTCCAGGAATTGACTATTATGCTGGCTAAGAAGTTATCAGAACTGTTTACCCAGGGTTTTCCTGGGAAACACAACAAACTCCTTATTTAAAACCTGGGCCATACATCCCCTATCTAGGTACTCAGGTCCCAGGAAATAACACCACATGGAAGAGATAGTTTGGGATTGTGGCATTTCAGGCTTTCTAGTACTTGCACATATTATTCTACCTGATCAGGGCTGAACTTGGACAAAGAACAAGAAAAAGTCCTATGAAAGAATGATGAGAAATTGGGCACGTCTCATAGTAAGGCAATAATCTTACCCATATGCATCTGAAAAAGGACATACAGTCAGCAATAGAGATACCTAAATCATAGAGCTGAAAACCACGTTGAATGCAAGATGACGTACAAATGAACTAGTGTTCATCACACTGCTATTACTCCTTTGTCCTGTCTCACAACATGCTGTTGAACCTTTATCCAAATTAACTTGCATCTTTCTTTGACATTGTCATGGTCCTTTCATCTATAAACAGTTTCTCTCTGTATTTTAACAAGATACAATCTTTACTTTAAATGAGCTTGAGCTAATTAGGCAAGGTTTGAAAGTTACATACTCATGGATCTTTGAGCTTAGATGAATGCAAAGGCACACACAAAACTGACCAAGTAATTAATATTTGAAAATGTTAGTGGTTTAGAAAAGTTTTATTACACATTTCAATATACAACTGTAAAATATTTTCCTAGTTATGAAAGAAAACATTGTATGCTTTTGTTTTTTCCCCTTTAACGGACATGATAAAATCTCTCTAATACACATGGTAATTAAGTGGATAATCTCTCCATTACTTAGTGCTTTTGTTTTAAACAGACCTTGTCTATGGAATCATGAATTATAATTGCATGGACAATGGAATGGCTCCATTAGTAGGCCCTCATTGGTATGATCATTGTATTTTTACATCCGTAAAGCATTGTGACTTATGTAAATATACTTCTTATTAAGTGATCAGAGTTTACAAGTAGCCCTAGATTTGTTCCAGAGGGCTTAACTGGTATATGTACTGAGTCATCTGACATCAGGTGTTTTGATTTTGAATCAATTTTTACACCAGGCAGATTTTAATGATTTTTTTTCCCTCCCTACTATCACTACACTCACAGGGAATCATACAGTCAAATCCTTCAACCAAAAAACCCTAGAGATTTATCTGTTCACTGCTACTTGCAGTTGGATTAGATGATTGCTAAACATGACTTCCAACTGGAAGTATTCTATACTATTTAAATAACTTATGGGGCTGTACGACATCCAGTCTTCTCATTCATTTTAGTTACTAAGGACTTTACAAGCAGAAAAATGTAAATTGCTCATGTCATCAAATTTGATTTTCTGAAAGAACAACCCAAAGTGAATAAAGTGTAGGTTTACTTTACAGGGCACACAGTAGCATAATGTTCCTTTAAAATCCCAATTCAGTTATTGTAACTGTGTGTTATCACTCAGAGCTTACCCCAGGAAAAAAACCAAACAAACAACAAAAAACAAGCAACCCACCACATTTCTATAGTAAATAACAGGGCAATGAACAGTTTAATGATTGATAAAGAACTAGTCCCTTAAAAACAAATTTGTAGAAGACAGTAATTCTGTAGCCAAAACCTAGTATAGCAAGTTAGTGAACCACAAATAATCACTTTTTGCTCTCTGTGTGACTGTCCTGACTGTTTTTCAACAGAAGAGTTTCTGAAGGTAATACAGATGTAAAGTAGCAATCAGAATATAGAAGTTTCAGGTTTTTTGGTTGGTTGGTTGGTGAAGTGAAACTTCACTTTTTTTAAGTGATACTTCAAAGTGTCTGTTTGGGGAAAAAAAAAATAAATCTGGAATGGAACTTACTTTTTAGCTAAGTTAGCATATCAACAGAAAAAAACCCCACAAAACAGTCCTCAGCAGCTGAATGAAAAATGGACCATCCAAGCAAAAAAAACACCTCAAGAGAAAAAAAAAATCTCACAAAAGAAAAGAACTGTGGCAAACTCTTCAGCTGTTTTTGAGATGAAATATCTCATTGAGCTGGAGATGACTTAACTTACTTGGGTAGAAAGACTTAAAAAAGGAAAACAATCTGGGATCAAAGAACCATGTCTCAGTATTATTTTTTGGCTTTAGAATTAGCTTATTTGTGGTGGGTTGTTTGCGCTTAGAACAGTTAACATCCTTCTGGGAAAATTGTATCTTAGAACATATTTTTTGAAAGAGAAAGATGACATATAGCAGGCACAAATATCTGTCTTTACTGGGACTCAACCTGGATGATGGCAGAATTTGCCTCATGGTCTCTATGCATAATTCTAGCAATAATGATGATTTTATT
>JANHGL010014605.1:0-15189 GCA_024611195.1 Ceyx melanurus | reverse complement strand
CTGACTCCCATTGCCTCTTGTCCTGTCACTGGGTGACACTGAGCAGAGTCTGGCTCCATCCTCCCTACACTCACCCTTAACATATCGATAGACATTGATGAGGTTCCCTCTCAGTCTCCTCTTCTCCAGGCTAAAGAGCCCCATGTTTTTGGGCACTGACCAAAACCTCCACACAAAGATGTGCCAGAGCCTGGTCTGTGAGGTCTGCCACCTGTGCACCATCCAGAGGACATTGGTGTTACTACATGTCAGTGTGGAGAGGGAGAGCAGAGACAGCAGGTTCAGCTAAGAGTGGAAATATCTCTTGAGAATTGCCTTTAAAGTGTGATTATACTTTAAAAAGGAATATAGTTACAGCACCAGGAAGATTTATACACCACCAGTCCTAATTTCCACGTGTGAAATTTTCAACAAAGAAATCAAGAGACTCCTTTGTTAACTATCTGCTCTGAAAACTAGGAGCTGATCATCCCTTTTTAAAAAATAAAAGCCTGCACATGTCCCAAAGCTACTCTAAAATTTAACAGAAAGCAACACAGATCAAACTGTTCCCCATTACTGGTCACATCTGCTACAGTAAAGCTTGCAGGCACCAGTTCATAGCCCATGGTCTACCCAGTGTAGGAGGAATAATTAATCCAGGTGCAGCAAAACCTTTGAACTCAGCCAGAATTTTTGACCAGGCAGCTCTTAATCAGGGAATGCTGATTCATCAGAAGCAAAAAGGTTTGCTCTAAAGGATCAGTGTTGATGATAATTAGAGAAAAATATATTTGTATGGCTAAAATCTCCCCTTGCAACAGTTTCTAAATGAAATCTTATTTCCTCTAGGTCATAAAAAAAAATAATTAAAAAGCATAGAAATGTGAGTTAATTTTCAATAAATTTATGAAAAAGCCTTGAAGTTGAGCAAAAATCAAACAATCATTATAATTATTTTTATAGTTGTCCTTCACAGTGTTTTTTTAACATAATATTTTTCTTACCAGCTTCTCTGGGAAATACATCCCAGGTTCCCAGAAATTCTTGAAGGTTAATAAGCAATTTACTGTTGTAGGTAGAGCAAGCATATCTTAATTTATTACTTTTGTAGCCCAGAATCCCATATACTACTCTGACCATAACAAAAACCTGAAGTGTCCATGGTGAGGGAGAGAGATGGACAGAATCCATGGGATTCACTGGAAAAAATGTTGACTCCTACTTCCAAAAGAGTCAAGAGTGGTGGCCATGATTAGGACCAGGCATTTCATTACCCTCTGAGATGTGACACAAAATCACAGATTAATTGCTCCCAAAAAGTGTCCACTTCTCTGCAGCACCAGTGCAAGCAGCACAAGATTCTCTCAGCTAATGGAAAGACCTTTGACATCATCAAGTCAAACCATTTTCTAACTCTACCAGGGCCAATACTACATTAAACCCTTAAGTACCATATCTAGATGTCTTTTAAATACATCCAGGGATGGTGATTTAATTACTTGCCTGGGCAGAACCTCACTCCTCATTCAGCTTCAAGCTTGGCAGAATACAGACCATGCTGCTGGACCTCCACAAAACTTTGTTCTTGGTGTTCTTTCTTATGTTTGTGGTTTGTAGCTGCAATGAAATGTCACCAAGGCTGAGATTATAAAGTGACTTGTCAATATGAAAATGTCCAAAATGTACTTTATACTTTTGTAGATGGACGACATCAATATGAGCTGGACCTCCCCAGGGAGCTCTGTCATATTGACTTAGCCACCAGGAGTTTGGGGTTGAGTATTAAATTTTAACCACTCTTTAAATAACATTTTTTCAATCAATAATGTGGGTTCTGATCCCTCAGCTTTCCAAGTGCACTTGTCTTCATTGTGGATGCTGTGAAGATGAAGTTTTACCTGCTCTTTTTTACCCTATTTACCTGGATTCAAGAGAAACATGTCTTCACTCTTCCAAGGTAAATGTTTGCTGGTGCTATTGGTCTTCTAGTGTGTGCAGAGAGGGACAGGAAAAGTATTGAGGTAAAATAACTCTAAATTGCATAGGAAAACATTTGGCAAAGGTTGACATTTATTTATTGCTCTTGTAATTGGATATGTGGCTCAATTTAACATATAGATGGTGGAGGAAATGAAATTATTCTAAGTTTTCTTTGCATCCATAAATCCTATGCTTTTAATCATATTAAAACTATTTTTTTTCAGTCTAAGTGCAAATCAATTCTGTTCATTCGGGGCTTTTGAATGCCAATAAAGGGCATTCTGTAACTTAATGGGAAAAAATAATTTCCTTCATTTGCCTTAAAACAAGATCTTAAATGAATTACTTCTTGAGGTAGAAAGAGAAACCATTTCAGGGAGTGCTAACAATCTGTTTTCTTTCTAAAGCAGCTTTTATGATTCTTTTTCCAGTCATAAATCATTTTTGAATAACCATTTGGTATTTGTACAATGTTTCAGAAGCAGCTTTATTGTTACCTATTGATAAACTTCAGAAATGCCCTGAAACCAAATGTTCTCTTAGAACATAAGAACATATGTCAGAGATGAAGATAGGCAAAGTGCTTTTCTATATGTATGGGTGGTTTAAAAACCTGAAAGGCTTTAATAGGTAGAACTAAAAGGATAAGCCTCTCGTGTGGTGATATTAAGCAAGCTGAACAACCTAGAGAAATCCCAACCTGCTCCCAGGACTGAAATACCTACACAAATAACAGTGAATTATGCCTCATAGTCCTTCTGCAACTCAACACACCAGTGGCAGACCTGTGAGAGATGAACACCAGTGAGTCCATGTTTTAAAAAGAAGACCTTTATTTATTGTGTTGTCAACATATTTTTTTGTGGATTGCTGTGGAAGGGTGAGGGGTACAGTCAGGGGAGAGGTAAACAAGATTTTGGTGAATTCAGTGGAGCAATATTGCTCTGTGCTACCTGAAGGTTCATTTATTTCATGTTTACATAAAACACTGAATATCTGACCCTTATAGAAGAATATGGCATTTCCCACTGGAAAGTATGAGTCCAACCCTCCCAGCCCTAGTTATGAAAATGGCTAAAATAATGAGATTTTAAAGGTGATGTATCTCACATTTTACTTCTCTTTGAGTGGTAGCGTTGGAGGTCATGCATTAAAGGTTGCCTTTGTGAGGTTATAGTGTGATTACTGCATTTGGACTTCTTAAAATATCAAACATTGTGAGACTCTGGTGGCACTGGAAAGCCACCTAGCTCACTTGCAAGGAAAGGGCAAGGCTAGAGGCTGTTGAAGAGCCAGCAAAGTGGGAGAAAAGAGACAGACATCTGGGCTCCAAGCAGATGAAGAGTTGACATGGTCCAGGAGGACAAAAGAAGATGCTGGCAGCAGTCATCTAGTGACACTTCTTGCTGAGAGCTGGGGTAAGACTTTCAGCTGGAGTTAAGTAGGGAGACCATTCTTCTGGATGTGTTAGAATGAACGTGCAAGGTGTAAAGGAAGGCAAGCTTTGATGGTGGAGAAAAAAAAAGAGTTTGTATATTGTTAGTTCTGTATGAGAAACAACATCAGTTACTTGCAGGCTGGCTAAAAACAGAAAGGATGAATCACTTGGATGTCAGATGCTGTCAGGTGCTGGCTTGAAATCAGTCACAATGAGTTGTGACATCACGTTATGGAGCTTGAAAACTCTAGTTTTGAGTGCCCTGCCTGTTTTCTTTTCAGAACAGTCTTTTTAGACAGAGCTGGCAGGGACACAGTGCCTGGTTTATACACTGATATCAACTCTACACCCCAGCTCAGAAAATGAAATAGGCATCTGACATTGCATGGAGTCTCCTCCTTCTAAGCACAGAAATTATTTTAATGATTTATGCAATGCTATTTTGAACTATAGAGCTTGAAAGCCACTGAAGATCAAGGCAGTTTTTACAATGCAAAGTGGTATTTTTCTTTCCAGAAAGTGAATTTCACTTCTGTCACAAATGGTGGGGTCAGGTGTGGAGTATCTGGGAAGCACCATCTCGTGTACAGTGTGTCCAGACTTTGGGTTTCAAGTAGAAGAGGAATATAAGTTATTTGGCAAAGAGAAGGAGGACAGTGGTACCAACCAACTGAGAACATTCTGGGCAGTGGGACAAAAATGAGATCAAAAAAACTAATCTGGAGTAGCAATGCTGATGGTAATAGCCTCTGCACATCTACAGAACATTGCATGTGGCTTCTGCCAAAATGGGAGGGCTTCTGCCAGACTGGGAGGCTCCCATCTCTGCTGAACAGTGACTGAGAAGCTCAGGGGAGAACAGAAATGGTGTCTTCCTGGTCTAGGATAGTTTTCCACTGCTGCACTCTGGATTAGCTGGGTTTGGTTGCTGTTGTGCTGGTGCCAGCTCCCAGGGGCAATCTTAGTGTCCAGAAGTAGCTACTGGCCACCAAAGCCCTAAATCACCTTGTTCATGGATTTTACTGACTGGAAGAAGCAGAAGCTGGAATGGGGCTCAGCATCTATACTACTGAATTTTTGAGTTCATGGCAACCAAGCCAGGGAAGACAAGAAAGACCAAACCTGCTTCTCTGCTTTTGTGTGGCTCTAGAGTAGTTCCAAGTGCCTGTGCTTTACCTAAATATCCTTGTTTTTCAGGGATGAAGTTTTGTGGGCTCTTCCACAAACAAAAATACAGGTTGAAGCCCTTCAGGATATACTGAACACAACTGAGGTAAACAGGTCCCTCTGTCTCTCTGGGCCAAATTCCTTCCAATGCTGTTTCCCACTCCAGAGAAAGATTTAGCCCACTTTCATTCATTTATCCTAATGCAACAGCTCAGAAAATGCTAGGCTTTGCCCTGCTACCTTCTGATTTACATAATTAAAATGTTACAGTAGTGTATTATATCAGAGCTCAGATTTCTGCAATTGATTTTGTGCATTAAGACACTGAACTGGAAAAGTGCCAGCAAACACTAAGTAGAAATACATTTGCTAGGGAACCTCAGCACTTTAGACCAATATAATCTTGATCTGTATCATTTGCACAGCTTTGAAGATCAGGACTGGATTATTGGGGTATTTTTCTTAAAGCACCCTTTAAGAGATAAAAATATCTTAAGCAATACTGGTTTTTACTCATTTTTTCATGAAAGAATATTAAATTAAAATGGGGCATGTCTTCATCTTTGAAAACATTTGCCCAATCACATGCTCCAGCTTGAAGCCAACACTCTTTATCAAAGGGGTAACCATCCCCTTGACCAAGATAATTTACAGGTTGATTAAGAATGTGTCTCAGATGATTGACAGCTTTTAATGGTGCCTATGCTCAGTCTTTCTCTTTCTTGGCACCTATTCATTTGATATTCATCCCACAATCCCTTTAGTTTTCTATTGTCCCTACTAACATCTGATTCTTCACTTCTTACAAACCTTGATAACAACTGCAGTACATTCAGTGTAGAAAGAGCATGCAGTGGTTCCTACCAAGTCACTTATGCAAATAGACAAATAGAATATTTTTCAGAGCTTATAAACTGACCCTTTTTTTTCCCCATGGTTATAAATTGGACAAGTTAGAAGAAAAGGGGAAGGAAAATGGAAAGGGAAGACACAAACAGTACCTCTCAGCAAAATTTAATGGTGACAATCCAAGAAAAAAGAAGCAATTAATAATTAGCATCTTACAAGAAGAATTAACTGGCTAATAATAGGTGCTACTCCTGCAAAACTGGAAAGCAAAAATCTAAACCCAAGGAAACTCTTTGTTCTTACTGCACACACATTGCATGTAGCATCCATCAGAAGATCTGGATGCAGGAACAACTACAACAGAGTCTTTTGTAGCTGGGACAGTATTAACTATTGCTGCTGATCATTATATGCATTATCAAAGTTTCCCATGTGTGCCCATTCATTGCTCCTCTGCCACCTCAGCTGTGTCAATTCAGAGTTCCTTAGTTCTCCTTACTCTTAATTAAAACAAAAAGCTTATTTGGTGTAACTAAAGAGAAACTAAATCAGAACTGGTGCACATCAGTGCAGCCAGCAGGCTATCCTGGGCAACAGGGAGATCAGTGCTGGGAAGCTTAGCATCAAGCTTGCTTCTTGGATGGGTTTTCCAAACAATGCTGAGAGATGTGATGCAGTTGTTCCTGTACCCATAGTGTCTGAGATGGCTACACTGAGACTGGCTCAGCCATTTCTATAGCAGATTGCAGTAAGACATCCAGGGGACAGATATTTTATCATTCATTATTCCCAAGTCTTGGATAAAAGCACAGGTGATTTTTCTGTATGACTGTACAGACAGATTCTCTCTGAGAAATGATTGAGGTAACCAGATGACAGTTTGTGCCTGGAAACATGGTGCCCTAACTTAAATATAATATTCCTAGTGCAACTGCACCAGAAGGGAAAAAAATAAACCCCATTGTCTGGCAACTCCATGCTGTATGTCTTCAAAAATACATCCAAGAGTTATGTTGACATTTTTCACATTGTAAATTCATGTCTAATTTTCTGCTTACTGTCACCCTTAGATCTTTTGGTATTATTGGTTCTAAAGTTTCAGTCTTTTATTGAAAATGTCGGCTTCTGATTTTATTATTGTAGAAGATTTCATTTTACCAAGAAGAATCTCATTTTCTTATTTTCCTCCCATTTCTAATCTCTGTAGTGCTGCTTCAACTAGACTTATATTCAAACCCCTTCTGGCATTTATTTCCTCCCTGATCAAAGTCATCAGCGAATACAATAACTACAAAGACTGGTCTGATCTTCATTAATTCTCCAAATACCCTCAGGGAAAATAACTCTCAGAAGACTTGAAAACATGTAACATAATAACCAGCTAAACATATCTATTATACTAGAAGTACTATCTCAGAAAAGGTTATGTTCCTGTCTTTGTTCTTGATTTATGAATTTATGTGCAGAAGTCATTATAAACATTTCTTAAATACGCATATTTCATTTCCAACACTAGCAGAATGCTATAACACTACACAGGGAACATTAAACTGCTTATTATAAGCAGTCTCTTAAATTCAAAACATATGCTTTGATTATTTTAAAAATACTTATTAAATGTTAGTAAGAATATTTTTTCATTCTTCAGTAAAAAAAATATTTGGTTTTGGAAACTTTGCAGGTCATTCTCTGGCAGCCTGTTGTGGTTGAAAACATCCAGAGGAACAGAGAAGTCCATTTCTACGTCAGAGCATCCAGCATAAATAGCATAAAATCTCAGTTAAGGCAAATGACCATCCAATACAAGTATGTCTTTTTTTATTTGTTGTCATGATTTTTTTTTCTAAAATTGTCTGTCATTTATTTAACAGGAGGTTGTGCTTTCTTTGTTGTTTAGAGTCTTGATGGAAGATGTTCAAGGACTTATTGAAAAACAGACTGTGAATGATACAGTAAACCCACGCATATCTTCTTCATATTATGAAAACTACCACTCAATGAAAGAAGTAAGATTTTTGGCGTAATCTTCTGTAATGAGATGAAATCTTTCTGTAAGGTGTAATCTTTTTCTCAAGGGATGAAATGTGTTTCATGGTTGAGACTGCAGATAGGGAAAGAAATCATCAGCAGGTAAATAATTACCATTGTATTGCTCAAACCACTGAGAGTTGTATTTACTCTAATGCCTTCCCAGAGAAAGAAAGAAGCACCAGCAAATTCTCTCATAACTGCATAATTCCATTTATACTTCCATTCAAATGCAACCAATACAGAAGCAAAATGAAGTAGTGAACCAACATATAAATATTTTAAACATTCAATTATTATTAACCAAACAAAACTAAAGAGGAACTTCAGGGTTGTACTTATACTGTTATGACTGTATCTTACTGTTTGTTTTAAGATAAATGAGTCAGGCAAATGATAACTGGGCTGAATTGCTAGTTTTTTTCTTTCCCATCAGCTAAAGAGTCAGGATTTGGGGAGGAAGAATGAACTGAAATTTAAACCACTCTCAGGGATGAAGGTAAACAAGAGGTAGAAGATACATTTACCAATTTCATCCTTTCAGATATATCGTTGGATGGAAGAAGTAGTGAAAGTCCATTCTGACCTCCTGCAGAAAATATATATTGGATCATCATATGAAAAACGACCACTTTACGTTCTGAAGGTACAGCTGTGAGTTCAAAACTCTCCAAAACTAATGTAAGCAAGTGATGGGGTTGGCCAGAACGCTTTCTTACATCTATACTTACATTTTTGTGGGGTTTTTTAGAAGTTTCTTAATTTCTAGTAAGGTGATTACATTTGCAAAGGCATTTGACCACATTGGGTCCCATGTTGCATCACAAAGTTACCACATATAGGCCATCATCCAAAGGCATGAAATCCTGGCATAACAGATACCCTTCTGTGTTGACTATGAAGCCAGTCTAGTTTGTTGCCCTGCATAGTTGGTGACTCTTTCACCTGACCTCAGGTCTTTCTGTACTCTTGGTGTCCACGTTAGGAGCTCTCTGACAGTATGTGAATATAACAGACAGGAGCATCCTGGCCCAGGATCAAAGAGCTCTCCCTACAAGACATGCTTCTCTTCTATCTTGGCTATCCTTTTCACTTCCACTTTACAACAGTGACATATTCATACAACATCTTTTTTTTTGTCAGCTTTCTAAAAGCCAGGAAAATTCCAAAAGTGCCATATGGATTGACTGTGGTATCCATGCTAGAGAATGGATCTCTCCTGCTTTTTGCCTGTGGTTCATAGGCCATGTGAGTAGATAATCACACCTGATTACCATTTTCAAAGCAAAGCAAGAAGTCTTGATGCCCTTTACCTTCTCTGTCCAGTGGTGCTCTAAGCTCCATAAAATTTTCATCCCTTTGCTTTCACACGTGCATGAGATTTGTGACTATGCTGTGTACATGGCAAGTGAGGGTGGATGCATCTGTGTGTGTGTCAGTAGATGGAGGGCTCTGTGTGTCTGTGAGAGACAGAAAGTCATATGGTTTGCATCTGGATCTTAACAGATGTTGCCTTAGTTTTCTGAATTTAAGGCATCTCTGTCAACCCATTCTGCTGAGCTGCTGGCCCACTTCCTAGGATGGACCAGAAAAAGGCTTCTATGATCCTAAGGTTTTTCTGGCCCAGATAAGGTTGCCCAGCTTGCTCAGTTAATGTGCTGAGGTATTATTTATTGTTAGTTTTTCACAAAAGCAAGGTTCCCAGTAGAAACAAGCTAGATGAGATTGAGACTTAACAATCACCAGTACTGTAGGCAGAGAAACAACACAGATGAGTCCTTGAAACCTGAATTATGGTTTGGCCATGATAGAAGCAAATAATGATGATGATAATAATAACAACAATAAGAAATGTATTATTACTGTACTCAGTCACAACTAGAAAAGCCAATAACTATAACATTTGGAAGGAGATTGCAGGAGTTAGGGACATATACAGCTGAATGTACCTTGTGACCTATTGATAATCCCAGCCTTCAAGGTTCCCTTGGAGAGAAATGCATTTGCCCTTTTCATGCTGCTCCAAATAATTACCAGCTGTGCTGTCACTTTGCCAGTGACACGTCCCTGCAGCATTTTTCAGATGTAACAAGCTGAACATTCAGGTTCTCCATCCCCTTCATCCAATTTACATGTTTTAAATTCAACTTTTCTCTATCGCTTCATGAAGTAACATTTAAAAATCTGACATTAATACACATCTGCACACACATTAAAATCACCAGCTCTCTCTAGCAAATCCTAAGCATTCTATATAATGGGTCCACTCTATCATTTAATTTTGTCGGGAAGATTGTAGAAAGATTGACATTTCTCATTTAGTCAGAGAAAGTCCATTGCCTGAGGAAAACTGGAAAGGATTGAAAATGAAAGAATATGGCATTAAAAAAAAAAAAAAAATTGAACAAGGACTCTATTCTAATAGTAATGGAACCACTTACTAGGTTAAAATGTATTGCTGTGTTAGACCAACAACCAAGCTACGTATCACTGAAGTCTTCAAAATAGGCTGTGAGGAAAAATTAGCAATGCAGATGATACTGGCTCTTGGCACACAAGTGCTTTTCACTCACAATGCAATCAGAAGAAATAATGTTATGTACAGCAGTCATTTGCAATGTTGCTTGTTATTTTGGGGCTTTATTCAATTTGTGCTACTTCTCTGTCATTTTGGGTGGGAGGGAGGGTTTCTATCATTTATACACAAAGCTCAAGCTTTCCTGTTAACAGTATCAGCTGTATATCTAATTGACTGCATCAGTTCAATTCCTACCCTCTCCCTGGCACTTCCAGCCACAGAGCTACTTTGTTATATATCAATTTCTATGATGTGATGCCTCTATCAGGAGGCAGACTGGTTTGATAATTGTGCAGTTATTTTCTGTGCACCACTCCATCTCTAGGAAGGTAAGAAAGCCCCTGTCCCAACTGCTTTTAATAAGTCTCCCCTATGCTTTGTAGGTAATCAATGTGCGTGAGAAAGATCAGAACATGACAGCACTTCTGGAGCACTTTGATTTCTATGTCATGCCTGTGATGAATGTGGATGGCTATGAGTACACCTGGAGCCACCCCTCTGTACGTAGAGCTCTTTGACAGGTTGTGCAAGGTACTGATGTGCTATTTATGGGAACTATCAGTGTGCATGCTTAGGGTGTGGAATTGCACTCAAACTCTTCATCTGTGCTTGGAATCTCTTCATCTCTGCCCTATTTAAACCACAACAAATACCAAGACGAAATGGCATTTGAGCCACAGTACCTTTGTTTCTTCCAAGCTGCTGGAAATGCATTTGGAAATGATAAAATGTCATCCTGGGATTTTAATATTTCCAGATATTCCACAGAATGCCTGTGCTAGCCTGCAGCAGCAAGGTTACAAACCATGGCACAACCCAGCACAACCTGCATAGTGTGCTGCATCACCTAGAGCAAAGCCAGTAACTTACTCCTTCCTCCCCCAGGGTAGCCCTACTCTCTGAGTACATTTTGTTTCAGAGAAATAAAGATGCAACAGATATCTTTTGTCCAGGATTTAATTTATTGTCTGGAAATTCCAAGCCATCAAGATGTGGTGGTTTTTATTAGTTTTTTAACTCCTACTCACATTCAAAAGACAAAAAAAATATCTCCTCCATTCTTTTACTTACACAGTCTTCAGCCCAGCTTGGCTCATGTTTGGATACCTGTGCATATACACCCCAACAGCTTCAGATTCCCAACTTCCAACACACTGCCAGTAATGTCTACAGAAATGTTGGACTTGGGAGTCCTAAACTCACAGATCTGGTCAAACTGCACATCTTCTCCCCTACTTCCACAGTCCAAATCCATTCAAATCAGACCAGAGGTGTCCACTTCTCATCCTACCCACCATTTCCTTTTATCATCCAGCCTCACGGGCAATCACACTGTGGTTTTACAGTCTTCCTCGGTCTTTTGCCTCTTCACTGGCACATGACCTGTAGAGGAAAAAGTGGGCAGTGACATTTAACTCACCAGTGAGATGGTGCATCACTTTTCATAGGCTTTTGCCTGAACACAGATGGCTTCTGTGTCTCCACAGAACCGGCTGTGGAGAAAGAGCCGCTCATCGCACGGTAGCAGCAGGTGCGTCGGCACTGACATGAACAGGAATTTTGATGCTGGCTGGTGTGGTATGACATCATTTCCTTCTTATTCTACCCTTGCCTCACTCGTAGCCTATAAAATTCTTCATCTTGAGACAGTTACCATTTCACAGAGCTGCTGTGAATGCAGACAAATGCAGCTGAAGAGCTGTGAATAACCAGCGAACACTTCCCCAGCTTGAGACACTTTTTGTTGGGTCTTGGGATTTTTCTTCCCTAGATGACACACCAGGGACCAGCTTCTTGTGATGATGAGAGAGGGAGACCAGGACCATGACACACCTGCTGCAGGCTGTTGGGAGGAAAGGGAAGAGGTGGCCCTACCTGTGTTATCCAAGGCCTGTTGCACCACCCAGTTGGGCAGATGCTCCCCCATGTTCTGTGAGCTGATTGCCTCAGCCATTGTTCAGTAATGCCTAGATAAACAAGACTTTTTGGCTCTCAAAAGTTTGTTGTCGAGGCTAGATCACATTTACTTACCCACAGGCAGTTTAGCACTTGACAGGTTTTCAATAGTCTGCAGAACAGCTATCTTAAAATATCACTCTGTAGGTCAGATCTGGCTTCCCTCATTACTGACACGAATGTCCCGGGTGTCTTTCAGTCATTTCAGTCCATTTCAGATTGGGAATAAAGATCTTTATTTACCATGCATGGCTATTATATGGAGAGAAGCATACATTTTTTCAGGCACAAAGTTATGAAATTGGGGACCAAATACACAGATTTAAAGTGATATTCAATATAAATAGGTCATAAAAACCAGAATCTGTAGAAGTATGAAGGAACAATAGCAAAAAAACCTATGTGCTACAGATAGTAGCTTCAGGGGATGGTTATATAATGTAATGCATTACACTTGTAAAGGACTTTTGGTAGTGAGCAGCTTGTGAGCAGAGAAATAATTTTATTTTACAAAGAGCAGATGGGTACAGGTAAATCAGGAAATATTTCCTCTCAAAATAACTCTGCTAACAAAATGTACACCTTCTTACAGGGCAAAACCAGGACATAAGTAACTGGGGAAGTATTTGTCCCATTTTCAGCCATGTTGTGCTCCTCTTTTAGACATGGTCAAAAGCATTGGAAAAGCCTCAGCACCTTGCAGAGTCACTGGGGAGAAAAGAAATATACAGATTAATCGAAACACCAAAGTCAGGTGCTTATAATAACTTAGACAATTGTAAGGACCTCCCTAGGTTTCTACTTTGTTTAGTTATACAGTCAGTAAAATGCTGAAAAGCAAAATCCTGGTTTTGTTAATTAGTACAATATCGTTTATACTGATTCAGACCCATCAGCAGCTGATAGAAATGAATAGATTTGATCCAGAACATTTAACTGCAGAATCTCCAGATTATTTTTTTTTCCCAAAAGTGCAAAATCCTTGTAGGCTCTCACTGATTTCTACAAGCACGAGACTTCTTTGTATAGCTTGGTGGAATTCACAATTTCTTGTGTATTAGCATCATGCTCTGTTGTTTCATTAGAAGAGGGAAGAAGTAATGCAGTGTGCTCTTTTGTTCCAGGGAAAGGAGCATCTCCCTATGAATGCCACGAGATATACTGTGGACCCTACCCAGAGTCTGAGCCTGAAGTGAAAGCAGTAGCTCGTTTTATCAGAGACCACAAAGACATCATCAAAGCCTACATAACCATGCACTCTTACTCCCAGATGGTGTTGTTTCCATATTCCTACACTATGAAAAAAAGCAAAGACCACGATGAGCTGGTAAATAAAAGCTCCCCCCTCAGTCTCCTCTTTACCAGGCTAAAGAGCCCCAGCCCTCACTGCAAATCTTTTTTATGCTGTTTTTGTCAATACCACATAAAACAACAGTGACATCAACACTGTGGTGGAAAAGGGAAAATAGGAGATGAGTGGGAACAAATGTTTGGCAACAGTTTGGCACCTGAAGTGCTGGCAAGGTCCCACCTGTATTTTTTCTCTAGCTCAAGCAGAATTGCAATTGTAGCATAGGCATATGCTGAGAATTTTAACCATATTCTAGGGGATTTCTAGAGCCTTTTCTCAGACTATTTAATGCAAGGGAAAACTTCTTCAAGGAAAAACTTTTTCGCAGTGAGGGTGGCAGAGCCTGGCAGGGGCTGCCCAGGGAGGTTGTGGAGTCTCCTCTGGAGACATTCCAGCCTCACCTGAATCTGTTCCTGGGTGACTTGGTCTAGGTGCCCCTGCTCGGGCAGGGGGGTTGGACTAGATGATCTTCTAGGTCCCTTCCAATCCTTAACACTCTGTGATTCTGTAATTCTGTAAAGCAAGATCCAGAGCACAGTGTAAATAAATCCTAACTGTGTGCATATTCTCACAAGGCTACAAAGCTACTCAATTTTTCATTAATTTCAGGAAAATCTGGCAAAGAAAGCAGTTAAAGCCATAAAGAGGACAACAAGGAAAACTTACAAACCCGGTGCTGGTGCAGCAACAATTTGTGAGTATGACTTTATTACAACAATAAGCACTTCTGCTAGCATCAGAAGGCAGCTTTTGAACAGAAAACTGAAGTTCTGTTATCAAATAACATCTGTTTTCCCTTCCTCACACAGATTTAGCTCCGGGAGGTTCGGATGACTGGGCTTATGATCTTGGCATTAAATATTCTTTTACCATTGAGCTTCGGGATACAGGAACTTATGGATTTTTGCTTCCTTCTCATGAGATTAAACCAACTTGCTTAGAAGCACTTTCTGCTGTCAAGGAGATAGCACAACACGCCCTTCAGAATTTGTGATGTTGAGTAGTATCATTTATTCCAACATGACTGTTACTCAAATAACAATAAAAAAAGCTTGCTGACTAAAATTATTTTTATAGACAGAAAAAAAAAAAGAAGAGTGACTTTTCCCCCTATACTTCATTTTTGGATACATGATGTTTTTTCACCAGACTTATCTAGCAGTTCAATGCACTGCATAGAATCATAGAATGCCTTGAGTTGGAGGGGACCTCTAAAGGTCATCTAGTCCAACCCCACTGCAGTAAACTGGGACATCTCCAGCTAGGTGAGGTTGCTCAGAGCCTCATGAAGCCTGGATATATATACACACTATCTACATGTGTATATATCTATATAGTGCACACTATAAAGGGAAAATAGCAGATATCATTTGATGTCCCTCTAGATGCTGGGAACTCTAGGTGATGTAGCATCAAACATTGACATGCTGGGCAGACCATGTCCATAGAAGAAACTCCCCCATTTTAGTCATTCAAGCCATTATAGGATTTGCTTTCCTTCTTCATCACTTCTGCTGTCAAACTAAAAGGGCAAGGGATTTAAACTGAGATTTAGTTGGGACATTAGGAAGAAAATGTTTATGCTGAAGGTGGTGAAACTCTGATATGTGGCAGAAGCCCCAACCCTGGGAACACGGGAGGAACAACCCCATGGATCAGCACAGGCTGGGGGGTGATCTATTGGAGAGCAGCTCTGGAGAAAGTGACTGGGGGGTCCTGGTGGACAGGGGGATGACCATGAGCCAACAATGGCACTTGCTGCCAAGATGGCCAATGGCATCCTGGGATGCATTAGGAGGAGTGTGGCCAGCAGGGCAAGAGAGGTTCTCCTCCCCCTCTACTCTGCACTGGTGAGACCCC
>JANHGL010014604.1:137039-185386 GCA_024611195.1 Ceyx melanurus | reverse complement strand
TTAGCAGTATTTCAAATAAAAATAAATAAATATAAAAAACAAAAGCTTCACTTTTCTTAACAATAATTAAATTAAAAAATTATTAAAATCAAGGTTTTCTTTTAAGTCTACAGAATATATGCTTGCTCCTTTTTTACAGTCATTACTTTTCAAATATTTTTTTTTTTGAAATCATGAAATTACACAGGATATTCTAACTAAGAGCTTCAATGTTATACAGGTGAAATTTACCCGTTTTTATTCTTGGAAGAAGCAGCAGGTCCCTCCAATGGGACTGAAGTCCTCTTTCTTAAGTCTAAAAGTTTGCTGTGAATCTTTCCAACATGATAAGACACTGAAAGCCCTAATGAAACACCACCTTGAAGCAATCTTAGCTTGAAACCAGATACAATAAATTACATCAATGAACTGTCCTATTGGTTTCTCAAAACAATTAAAAATATATAGTTTTTACTCCCTCTGTAGTAGTTCTACGGATTCTAAGCAGTTAAGAAGATGAGTTATGTGGTGTACAGGAGAGTTAAAATACTTTGCATGCTTTCCTTGGAACACACTGAAGGATGCAGTAGATAGGACCTGGCACAGTAAATGTATGTTTAGTCTTCCCAAAATGTGTTGCATTATAGGTTTTCTTTCACTGTAAAGAACTAAAAAGGAAGACTAAAAAGAGAAAGGAAGGCCAAAGAGTTGCATGTTGTCACCTACTATCCAGGATGAAAAACAATCTTAGCTTGATTCAGTTTTAAAGCTTTCACACTAGATATATAAAGCTCTTTGTGTGGGGGGAAGGCAAGAGGCCAAGTATTAACTTGCTTACCAACTATTTTGTCTTTGAAGGAAATGTGCCGAGTAGCTGTGAAGCTGGAACATTTGAAAAGCATAGGCAGGATGGTTGGACACCCCTGTGTTTGGCAACAATGTTAGTGAAGAAGATGTTGGCTTTCCAAACTCCTTGCATATTTCATTTTGTGGCATGATTTCCTTTGCTAAAGACCTCTCCACTGTGCACCTATCACAACTTCAAGGGAGCCAGGTGACTAGGGAAAAAACAAAGCTGCCTTGTGAGGGTTGATATTGCTATAAGAGTATGCTAAAAAGTTGTTGTTGTTTTAATTTGGAGTACAGAATAATGTTATATGCTGTATCTGGCAGCTCTAGGTTTGTAAGTCAAAAATTACCTAGATAAAATAAAAATTAAAATATAGTTTGATGAATGAAGCACAAGGGGGCTCAATATTGAAGCATTTGCACAGTATGCTAAAAACACATTTTTAGCCTTCTGTATCTTGAAATTATTTGAGGATTATCACTGTCTTAAGATTTTTGTTGCATAAAGGAAAAATATATTTACTCTTCTGAGAGTCACTTGAATTTGTAAGCAAAGGAAATAAAAGAGTTTTAAGAGTAAGCATTTTCAAAGATTAAGCTTACACAGAGTTTTATACAGAAAATAAAAATGCCACTTGGGGAAAGATCAATAGCTTTTGTAATGTAATGCTTGATTTGGCTATAAAGTACAGACATACAGGGGATTTTTATCATCTTTACCCACCTCTTACAGAACATACCATACATTCTGCAGTAACCATTCATTTGAACAAGTCTGCATAGCAAACTAGAGGCCTTTGATGTAATACTGGTTTTGAGTGCTCACGTGTTTAGTACAAAGTTCCCAATATTAGATGAAAACATGAGGTATTTTTCTGGCAGACCAAGATGATCTCTAATGTATTTTAACAGCTATAAATAGCAAAAAGTTTGGTTTTTTCCTACAATATTAGTAACTCCATTCCCCCCAATAAAGAGAGTTTAAGACATTAAGAACCTTAAAAACTTTATCTGTTACACAGCTGTTAAGGATCTACAACTGTAAATGGAAGGACATGGCATAAAAGACAGCTGGGGATAATGACAAATATTAATTAAAATAGACAGTTTATTTTCATTTTTTTAAAACTTTTTTTTTAAATAGAAAATTGGCAATTTTCAGTCCAGTAACAAAAGATGGGATTTACTTGAACAAATTAGACAACTGTAGTATGCTATTCATCCACCTAAAGTCCCTTTATAATAAAAAATACATTAGGCACTTTCAGAGAACAACTTCATCCTAAAATAGATGTTTAAAATAAGTCAGATGAATCACATCTATGAATTTGTCCAAAGTTCATCATCTGTGGACATCAGCAACAAAGCCTTAGGGACACGGGCTTAGATCTACATGGCCAGAGTACAGCCATCCTCAGAAAAGCAAAATGAGTCCTACTGTGATGAGTGATGAGTGAAAACACCATCAACAACAGGGCCAACTTCCATTTTAGGGATAAGCAAAAGCCAAGACTAAAGAATGACTCAGTAAATTCGGTTCCTGCTCTGATCTCAATGCAATGCATCTATATACAAAGGCAGCTTTGTACCCCAGGCGTGTGTTAACTCCATTCATCTTCCTCAAAGTATGTAAAATGTAATCTAACAAAGTATGTGCAGATAAGTAGGGGGAAGGGAGCTGGCAAGACTATTTAAGATTATGTAAAAATTTCAAGGGAATTATGAAGAAAGAGAGCAAATGAAATTGCACAGACAATAACAAAATGAATGGAGTAATTCCCAGCAGTCATGATCTCATTGCTTAAGGAATAAATAAAACTGACCTCCTGATAGGGACTCACTGTCCTGTAATACTTTGCCCTTAAACATATGCAAAATCTACACATACTGTATTTATTTGAATCAGCTCCATATAATATCCAAATTCCTTGTCTAAATTTATTACTGCTAGCCTGAAATGTGGAACTGGAACCTGTAAACAAAACATTTCCATTTCATGGGATACCTTTGATTTCTGCAGGAGTTTTTTTTTTCTCTGCTATAGTAAGTTTCATCATGAATTTTATAAAACTCTGTTATATTTATGGCTATCTTCTACAGGTGCTTTAAAAAAAAAAAAACATCAAATAATTTTGGATAAGCTATTCTACCAAACTTAAAATATATTGGATTATTACTATATTAAGAAAATTGATCTTCCCTTGTTTTTTTGGTTGAGGACACTGTCACACCTTTCTGTATTTTCCATCTGGCTGTACATAAAAAACTTTACATAGCAGGATAATACTGGGGAACTTTTTTGACTTTTGGATACCATTCTTCTAAGTACTTATCCTGGCTGTATCATTTAATAGATGAGGTTAATATAAATAGCTAGCATCTCAAAAGTAAAGGTTTCAGTCATCCAAATAGGCATCACTCATTGTCTGGGAGATACAAACAGCAAAACAGACCCTTCTGCATGATCGGTTTTCGTTTTTTTCTCTTTTCAACCATTCTTATCTCACATTCTGTTGAATGACAATACTATAATCACCCAAGAAAACTTGGAAGCAAAAGGAAAATACTGTAAGCCATGAGAAATAAAAATAAATAAATCAGTTTTATGACTAGATACATGGATAGGTGGACAAATAAAAGGACAGACAGCTTAGAAATGTGCTTTTACTTAATACTTAGGTTCTTCACTTAATATTCAGGCTCTTCTCAATGATGTCCAATGACAGGAAAAGAGGCAACAGAGGCAAGCCAGAACATAGGAGGTTCTGTGAACCTAGGGTACATAGTAATGAGAAATACCTGTGATAAAATTAATTATCTTGTATAGCATCTCTCTGCAATTCTGTCTGAGTCAAGGGCCTGCTGACAGACATGCCCTGCTTAATAATACTCTGCAGATCCACACCAAAAGGAGATTATTTTTCCAAAGGCATTTTCTTTAATTAGCTAATGCTGCCCCCTCCACACACACTTTCTCTTTTTCTGATGTTAGAGTGGGAAAGAAACATGTGAAGATTCTGGCATTTAACAAAATAGTTTTAACATCTACGATTAAGTTAATTTGAACCATCAGCTTACTTGGCCAATTTGGAACAATATACTTAGTCCTTACCCTATGCGTACTGATAAATATACCACAAAATTATTAAGCATTTGCATAAAACCAAGAAAACAGGCCCTATATATCTTAATCTCTTGCTCTGTAGCACTGATTGTGCCCCAAACACCCATTAGTACTATAGGCTTCTATTAAAAATGAGGTAACATCACAATAGTTTTGATGAGATTTTTTATTTTTTTTTTTATTAATGGTGAGATGAAGGGAAGGAGAGCAAAGAGCATCTACTGTATATGGATTCATTACCATAAGCTTTACTGATAGTTTACCTCGTTTCCTAATGAAAGCAAAAAACCCCCACTGTGTCTCTATTAAAAAGCAATCAGATTTGTATCCTGGTGACACTTTAAAGAGTACATTATGTGGGAAAACAAAATAAACATTTACCCTGGCAAATGAAAGTGAATTTAGGTTTTGGCATACTTGGCGAGAAGGTAGAATTATATTTATGTCAATTATGCAGAAAAGCTAATATAATATTTAAATATTTGCTTAAGTAATATAGAATTTAAAACACTTCTTTTTTTATAAATTTTTTTTTCTTTGCATTATAAGATATGCCATGAAAGTTGAAATTTCAGATTTCTACAGCAATTGTTACACATTCCCTTCACTTGTAAAGTGGTAGAGTCTTCATCTTCTACTGAGAAGTCATTATTTATATTTCCAAGACAAAGGCAGTTCTTATGCTGATGGTTTAAACTGATAATGAATATATGCAGCTTTCCAAAGAAACAACCCTTGAGAATCAAATCTTACAAATACTGATGAAATGAGCTAATATTAACACTAGCTCATCTAAATCCTACACCACTCTTCTACTGTTCAATATTACATGTGTGCAATTATTTTAAAACTCCTTTGGTTTGCAACAAGGCATAATTCAGTAAAGACAGATCTTTATATTGCCCAAAAAGCATCTAAATTCTTTATGTCAACAACCTCTGAAATTCTCAACTATGATAATGTAGCACTAATTCATAAACTGAGGTGAAAACTTGACACTAGTTTTAGCTCCAAAATTCATTATTTTTATGCACTACCTAAATATTCAGGTGTTGGACTCTTGTTTTTGAGTATAAAACATTATTAATGTTAGCCACACGTAACCATAAAAATAAAATTTACTGTTGTATCAGAATTAAAAATTATTCTAAAGTTTTGAGGTACAGTATTCTGAATTGCTAAGAATATTTTAAAACATTTAATTTAAGAAAAAGCTTTCTTTTTTATCTTGTTTGAAGAGATATGCATAATAAGAAAATATTTCAAAACATTTTAAAATTGCCATAATGATACCATAGTAATTCAAAGCAACACCACTAGCTTTTACTGTAAATGTACATTGTAGAAACATGTCATTTTAAAATTACTTGAAATAATTTAAGTGTAACCTGATTTATAAAATTAATTATGAACTATTAAACTAACTGCTTGGATAGTCAGTTCTTCCAAATCAGCACAGCAGCTCTGAGTCCCATCATAAGAGAAAAGCAACTCTTTGGTTCAAATTAGCAATTAAAAATGACATAAAGATTATTCAGACTGTAAGACAGTAAAAAAAAGGACTAGTTTGGTGAATTTAACTTTCAATCTTCATAATTTGTAGTGCCTGATATACAAATTGTTATGCTGCATTAATAATAGCTTTTGAATATAGTATTAATTCATCCAGCCTGTTATAGAAATAAATTTGACAAGAAACAATTCCCTGCACACATTCTTAAAATTGCTTGTAATGAAATCAGTACCTTCCAAAGAAGTTAGCACAATTCAATACAACATGCAAAAAACTGTCACTTAAAAAAGATAAAAACAACTTTTTAAAATATAGCAATAATTGCTTTTTTTAAAAAAATGTTATTCTTTTATTTCACAGTTGGTCATTTTTTTAAAAAAAAGCAGAAAGTTTAAATTCAAGAGCTTAGCCAGAATAATCTCCTGAAAAGGAAGCCTTGGCTCTAATTCCTGTTGAAAATTAGGTGTAAAAATAGTGAATATATACCAT
This sequence comes from Ceyx melanurus, assembly GCA_024611195.1. Taxonomy (NCBI): domain Eukaryota; kingdom Metazoa; phylum Chordata; class Aves; order Coraciiformes; family Alcedinidae; genus Ceyx; species Ceyx melanurus. The sequence continues at coordinate 179,432 of JANHGL010014604.1, read as the reverse complement.
AGTTCAGGTTGATATTGCTGAGCAATGAGAGTTTTGTAAATTTAACCTGAAAATTAAAATAATTTAATTTTGGAAATGTCAAAATCTGTTCACATTTCTAAGTATGTCTCTCAATCTATTTAGATTTTCTTGGAGGTTCAGAATGACTGAAATGGAAGGGTTAGAGGCTTTTTTAGGGAGGTGGGGGGGTGGCAAAGTGAATCTATTTATTTTAAAATTAAAAAAAAAACCCAACCATATAGCCCTACTCACAGAACAATGGAAAATATGTGTACAGTTCTAAATACTATACTTAATTTAACAGAGTTGGGATGCAAAGAACAATACCTTTAATAAATATTTTGAAGCACAGCTTGGAAGATTTAAGTTTATTTACTATTAAAGGTGGTTATAGTGTAGCACCTAATCGTTTGGCACCAATTACTGGACTGCACTGTTAGAAGGTGCTGTAGATTCTCTGCCATCATATATACTATGGAGAAAATTTGCTCTTCATTGGTGTTTATTTGGCTTCTTCAAGGTTTCTGATTTTTTCTGACATTTTTAGTCAGATCTAGCATTTGACAAAGATGCCATTGTCTCTTCAGTATTTTTGTCTCTTTCTTTAAAATGTAGTTTGGGGTAACAAGGACAGCAGGCACAGCAGTCTAATATCATTCTTTAAATACTGGAATTAGAAATCAGATCTCCACCCTTAGGCATATCAAGAGTTAATTCCCATTTTAAGAAGGGTGTGATTAGTAGCTGGAAATCTGCCTGAGTTTAGTACATCTGAGGATGCTATTACAATTTTCAGATATAAAATAATTAGCTGATGATATGAGCTGACAGCTAATACATCGACAATAAACATAAAAACCCCTATTTCCAAGCGGATGTAGAGTATGTGTTCCGTTTCTAAGCTGTTTGATATGGTCTGTGTAAGGAGCTAGGACTCAATACCAGATGCTGTATGTTCTACAAGCTTCTTCTGCAGATGTCTGCAGCCTGAGAAAATCAACAGTGCTTTGAATAACACTTCTAGTAAAAGCATCTTCTTGTCAGAGTCACTGTATGATATAGGATATGAATCCCACACAAGTGGATGAACTGATTTTAAATAATACCATCTGACAATGGTATAAAAAAATTGTAGTAGGTCTGACAAAGTCCTGGAAATGGCTGTTAAACTTGGGAAATAAAATCCAGCCCTCTGACAGAGACTACCCGTCCTTCTTTTGTTTGATCAAATGGAAAATCAAATTTAATGATTGCTTCCGAAGTTCCAGAGGCAGAGTTTCAACGGCAGTTAACATTGCTACCAAGGAGTCCATATCTCTGCCCCTTACATGTGCTACTCAAAAGAAGAGTCTGAAAAAAATTGTTACAGATTTGAGAATGAAATATAGCCATTGGTTTTTATATTATGCATTTTTTATATTACTACTTCATACTGTTTTCTTGACATTTCTTTTAGGGAGATCTCTTTTAGAGCACCAAAAACATTGTGTATACGATTAATAAATCATTATGGCAAAGAAATTCTAAAAACTTGTCACTATCTGCATACTAAAGTGAAAAGAGTTACATCTTACATCATAAATTCACACATTCAACTGAGAATAATATTTTTTTTTTCTCAAAAAGAAGCCCATGGCCCATCAGTTGATAACGATCTCACTGAATTAATGTAAATCGATTTCTAAAATTTATTCTCTATGCAAAATCAGTACTTTTTCTAGTGATAGTATTATGGTCTTGTCTTCCTTGAAAATATAGGTCCACTTATGGATGTACTTTGTCAAGCCAAAGTGGCAGCAATGCCTAATTTTTGAAGAGTTATCTAAATGTGAACAACACACAACTAAAAAGGTCAAATGCTGATCTAACAAATATCTGTAAGGTTAAAATTTACATGTTCACCCCATAAGGACTTTGAGTTAGCAACATGAAAATGAAAACTGTTACTGTTTTCTCTGAGTATCCAAACTAAAATAGTCTTTTCTGATTCAGTTAATGAAAGGTGTATAACTCCTTGGGTATCCTCAACTTTAGTCAAAGATAGAACAAATGGGAAGAGAAAAAGAGACAAAATTTAAAGCTTGTGGAGCAAAATGTACAAATGGGAACATGGTACTTTGTGTAGAGTTAATGAATTGTGCCAGCTTATTGCCCAGGGTGTTCTGTTAGAAACATTGTGGGCCCGTTTTCCAGTGGATTGGGTAAGGATGTATCTCCCTTTTTGCAACATGTAGAGCTTAATTATATTACTTTACCATTTCAACAGACACTTAAGATGTTTAAATCTTACTGCTTCTGATTGTATAGCTGGGACACATGTGTGAAGCTATCACTGAATGCAATTCTGCACAGCAGCCAGACCATATTCTTACGGAAGAATATAGCAAGCAACGTTATAGATAAAATAAACCACAATGACTGAGACAAAATGAAAGACAGAAAACCCTGTTCCTTGTATACATAAAACGTCTCTTTCAGGAAATACCAGCAATTACAGATTACAGAAAGTGCAGAAGCTGGAAAGTCCAATTATATGCTACCTAGATTTTTAAACAGTTTTTAGAAATGTGAGATGGTTTATCATCTGTTTTATAAAGGCTCTTCTATTTCTACCCCACCTGCCATTTTAGCATCTGAAATGGGAAACTTCAATACAGAAATCATAGAACAGTAGAATAATTTACACCAGAAAAAGTTTGGGGCCTTTCCAGAGATCTCTAATTTGACTCTCTGCTCAAAAGAGGTCCCAGTTAGATCAAATGGCTCAGGACTTTGACCAGTTAAGTGTGGAATATCTCCAAAGTTTGAGAATTCCTTAACCTCTGTGTCTAATCAGTATCACTCTTTGATCACATTTTTTTCCCCTATTATTTCTGGGTCCAAGTTCTGCCCTTTTTCATGCACATTCAAGCAAGGTCTGGTTCCATCCCCTACATAGGCTGCCACTAGTCAGTTGTAGACAGGAATAAAATTTCCCTTCAGCCTTCTCTCTTTCAGGCTGAACAAGCTCTAGTCTCTCAGCCTTTCGTCACAGAATGTTTTTGGTTAGAAGGGACCTTTAAAGGTTATCTAGTCCAACCTTTCTAAAAAGAAATAAAAACTTAAAAATAACATCTTCATGTAGAGAAGGTTGCTTAAATCCCTGTTCAACATGACCTGGTATGTTTCCAGGGATGGGACATGGACTACCTCTCTGGGCAACCTGTCATATACCAGGTGCTCCAATCCCCTAAACTCTTGGCAACCCTCTGCCAGACTTGCTTCAGTATGTCAAAGTCCTTTGTGTATTTGGGAGCACAAAACTGGACATGGATTCCAGATGCTCTTTCACAAGTGCCAGATAATGGGGAAGCATTATTCCCCTTGACCTATTGTCTGACCTCTTGATAACAGAGCCCAGTGTGTGGTTGGCCCACATGCTGCACGGGTTATTGAATCCCACATTTGCTTTTGTTGAACTTCAAGAGGTTCTCATCATCCCATTTCTCCAGTATCTCAAAAGGGTCCCTCTGAATGGCAGCAAAGCTTTCCAGAGATTTGACTGCTCTGGTATCATGACTCAGTATTTACTTGCCATGCTATGAATTACTGCTTTTATAGTTTACAAGATTCAATAGCTAATCATGTCTGAGTTTAATGCATAAAGAAATAGAAAAGCTTCAAGAAAATGTAGTACAATGGGAGGTACCAATTAGTTAAGAGATGTCCTATGCTCACTTTAATTCCTTGCATCTTCATTTACATGGAAAGATGATAAAACTAAAATCACATTAACATGCATACTTTGTATGCTTCATTATACTAGTGTTCTTAATCTCAGTGCTAAATTGATATCTCCTCTAAAAATCTGCCACAGGATCCTATTTTAGGGATAGTCTAAGTTTCAGGTTACAAGTGTAGTCCTATCAGGATGACTTTTGAAACCAAAAATGCTTCTACTTCTAATATACTCAATTCAAGGGAAGCAATGTGTTTATTATTGGATTGTTGCAATGTCCATCACCTTAGCAAGAAATCATTTGGTTTTCCTAATGACATCTAAACTCTAGGGTGAATGTAGGTGGGGAGGCTTGGCCTATGGTGGCTTTGTAAAAGGGAATTAAAAATGACAATGCTTGTACTTAGCAGCTGGGCAATTTGCAATCAAATCTTGTGACATGCTATCTTTTAGACAGGAACTTACTCAAAGGAGATGATACATAGATGCTGACTACTGAGTCAATTAAGTGATTCTTGATCTTTTGCTTAATTGCCTGTGACAAATGTTCACATAATTCTATCTGAATTCAAATACCATGGGCAATAGAGATGAGAAGCTAGGAAAATGACCTCTGAGGAGAAAAACTGCACTAGTCCTGCCTAATCCTGCAGTCAGAAGGAAAGAGGCAAAACAAAACCCCAATCCAAAAACAAAAAGAGAAAAGCAAAGATCAAATACATAAGGAGGGGCAGAAAAAAAATCTCAATTTAGCCCAGGAGGTAGCTGTGAAGGATTATGGAATAGTATAACTACAAAACAAGCTCATAATATTTATTTTTTTGACTACTCGTATGGCACTTGGTGATCTGTGGCTCAAGAACTTCCTTAACCAAAATTCCTTAATGTCTTTGTATTCAATAGACTTCAATAGACATTTTTTCCCCATTAAGTTGTGCAATTCAGTAGATCTGAGCTCATTTTGGTTATATTTAGATGGAGTGTAGCCTGAAAATGACTTTCAGTGCTCCTCTATATTGTCTGTATGCTACAGACAAGTGGATGGAGAGGCTCTGATGACATGGAGCTTGCTCACTCTGCTGTCAGAGGGTAAATGCCACTTTAAAAGAAATTGACTCTGCAGAAGATACATTCAGGGCTGAACCATAAGCCTGATGAAAACTGGATTTTGCTTCCTTGCTGGAGTCTAAAACTGAGAAGGGCGTTGTTAGAACCTTAGTGAAGATATAGAGAAAGAAGACCAAAAAAAGGGGACTTCTCTGCTATACCTGTCATGTCTAGAAACAGCAGATAAATGAACCTTCAGATAAACTAAGTTGGTACTGCCTTAGGTTGTCAGCCTCCTATACTGGTTTGTGAATGTTCTTACCTATGTGTTAAATCTAGGACCTTGTCTGTTAAATCTCAGAGCCCTCTCTTCTGCAGTAGTTGAAATAGAAAACACCATCAACCCCCTTTCTTTTGTATGCCATGGGGTACTTTCCTCTACCATCTTCATTTGTTAAAAGATCTTATTTTCTTCTGCAGAAAGCTTTATGTGATATGAGTCCTTCAATGGAAGGAGAGAGAAGTTCAGAAGCAGACATTGAATCTTGGTCAAAGAGTGGCTGAAGACCCAAGGTGCTCCCGCACCATGGAGCTTTGCAGGTGGGATCAAGAGAAGTAGGTTGTGAAGCTTTGTGCCAAACATACAGGGTCTCTGTGCTGAGGTTTCAGTCTCACTCTTCACAGTAGTGTCAGAAAATCTTTTCTCTGCAACAGGTGAAAGGGGGAATGCCATGGAGTAATACTGTGTTTAAAATGTTTAGATTATTTTCATTCGTATTAAAATTCCATTGATTTTTCTTTTGAGCTTCGTGCAAAACACTCAGGAAAATGGTTTTATGTAAGTGACTAATTCTTTCAGGAAAGCTGGAGATGTTAAAAGTGTTCTCAGTATAGGCCTTCCTGACATCTTACCTTAAGAAATAAACGGATGTGTTTTTTTCTTCATTCAGAAATGATTTAAATATTAGGCTAATTGAGCTGAAAAGATAGTAATGTGCTACATAAAGGTTCAAAAAAAAAAGCCCCAACATTTTTTCCTCTCAAAGGATCTGAATTACATACCTTGTAGAAAAGATTTGCATTATCACATCTCTACACAACCTCAGAAATAAAAATAATTACGAGCACCTATTTGTTTAATTAGACAGCAATTTAAAAAACCTTCTACCAATGGGACCTTTGTCCAACTTCTGCATCATTCCTTGTTCCCAATTCTCCAAAGTTCACATCAATAATAACTGTGTTGTTAGTAGCAATGTGTGATGACTAGTATATCTAAGCAGCAGACACATTAAACACAGGATCACAAATAAATACAGTATTAAAATACACTTAGAAGGAGAATGTTTCTTTAATTTTATATTTGGCTCCTAATCAAATGCTCTGTGGAAATACTGTTTATATGTATGTGTCTACTTTTAACTATAGATGTAAATAGTATTATGTAAAGTTTCCTTCCAAAAGTTAAGTTAAAACATAGTCATATGGGTGTCCAAGATACAACAGGTCAGAATCTTCCCCAGAGAAAGTAAACAGTGGTAAAAAAACCCCCAAAACTCAAAGAACTAAAAGACAGAAAAGCAAATAACACCTTCTCCTCCCAGCAAAACCACCTAAATTTGCTGTATGACAATATTTTACCAGGACTGAAGACCCAAACAAATAGCACACCTCATGTAACCACAGCAATCCAATCTTAGAAAATCGTAATAATCTTAGATTTGTAGCAGCGTCAAAAGTCTTTTGGTATTACTGCCTACAAGAAACCTTTTCCACTTGATTGTTTTTTCCCATACTGATGAGAATGACAGAACAGCTACAGATGTATAGATAATAATAAAAAACTGTTTCTGCTTATTTTCTATTTACTTTTAACCAATTCAACCATTAACCAAGAGAAATAGTGTTTTCCCAGTATCCCAAACATTCCCAAGCAATGTGTAATCAGAGAAACCATCAATACCAGCAGGCTTATTTTTATACTGAATAATGGTCACAAACACTTTGATGCCCAGACAGCTAATTTACAGTTGGAATGCTACTAGTTGTTTTATCTTTGCACTCTCCTGGAAGCACTGGACTGATGCAGTGAAATTAATTCTCTTTGTATTTCCATTCCTAACGTCAGTAAGGTATGTTTCACAATATTAAAAAAAACCCATTGCCTAGAGAATAAAGGGGTTTATTCTTGATTGGTGTTCTATGTTCTTTTTAATTGTTGCATCTATGTATATTAAAAATAGTCAGTATACAGGGTGCTGGTGTTGACCTTACAGTCTATTAAAGATCACCCTTACACTCTTTTTCATATCATCAAGGTCCCAGTTCATACATAGAACTTCAGTCTCCAGAAAGAACCACCTGGAGGCACCAGAATTACTTTTCCTAACATCTGATTAATTACACTCAAATGTAATTTAAAGGTTGTTTGGGGAAAAAAAACAAACACACACACAAAAACCCAAACACCAACCATTTTTTCTCTCTGATCTAAGAGATAAACTTATTTACAGAATAAACTTCTTACAGAAGCTGAACTAAGTCACTGGAATGTCTGAACTTTTAGACACATACAGTGAAGTGAATTTCAGCCCAATTTGTGGCAACGATACACTGAGTTCCCAAAGCAGTTTAAAAGGGTAGGAAAAGGAGATGTTGGGGTTTTTTTTCATCACTGTCCCAGGAATCTGGTGTCCTTGAGCAGGAATGTTCCCCCTCCTATTTGAGTACATTACTTAGGCATTATAAGTCCCTTCTCAAATTCAAGACAACCTCCTCTTATTTGGTCTGGACACACAGGTGGGTGTGAGACTAGTTTACACTTAGGGCTGCAATTATTTAGTCTGTACAAGAAAGTATCATAAGGTTTTTAATGGTATGGCTTTTCCTTCTGTGTCACATCACGGGATCCCTTTGCCCATGTTTGACAAAGTTGGGGAAAGAATAAAGAAACTTATTTTCTAACCCCTTTTTTTTTCAAACAATGTCCTCAGATTTAAGGCTGTAACTTGAGTTGCTGGTGTAAATGATATAATATTAGAAAGCTGCAATTCTCTATATGAAACCAGCACAAACAAAATAAATTGATGAAAGATCTGTGAGAGCGTTCTTACAGAGGGAGAATACTTAGCTCACACAGAAAAACCCAAAAAAAAAATTTAAAATTTTTGATCTTTAGATGAATCTTAACCCAAGACATATTCTTCCATAGGGTGTAACTGATAAAATCTAGAAAGGGCTAGCATTTATAAACCATTGTTTGAAAAATTAATACATTATTAGATTTGGGCACAATACTGTGAGATAACAGAAGTCACTAAATGCAAAGATTCTGTCCTCAAATATAGATTCTGTTGATGAGAATGTGAAAGCAGTAAGAAAGGTAAAAATAATTCTAAAGGAAAAGTAAGTTTCTCATAAAAAGTATACAGAAAAAAAAAAAATGCACTCTGAGAAATGATGCACTGATGCTTATGAACAGAAAACTTTTTAGTTTGTCCTCCAGCAAGCAACTTCTATTAAGTACATGTTGTCTGTACTACAGCACTAAGCTTTCTGTATGGGCTTTAAATAAAATTAGTTTGCTATTGTTACACCCTGAAGGAACTGACCCTCCCTGAAGTGTAATGACCCCACACAGCACTTACACTGCTATAATTTTCACCAATGAAATGAGCAGAGTAGCATCTCTAGGGGTGGCGCCAGGAGCTCTTCTGGGGACCAGCCCACAGCTCTCCATGGTAAAAGGATGGAGACTTCTCTCTGCCCATGGCTGTGAGGAGCTTCCAGCTCCCTGAATGACTGTGATGCACTACAGGTAGGATACTTATCTCTGGAGAGAGAGAGAGCAGAAACATGCTGTGGTCTGATCCCATCTCTCTCTGAGTGTCTTGATGTCATGAGTGTCTCTAAGTGTCTCTTGAGAGACCTTAGGGTAGACTTTCAATACTTAAAGGGGACCTATAAGAAAGATGAGGACAATGTTTTTAGCAGGGCCTCTTGCAACAGGACAAGGGGTGGAGGCTTTAAACTAAAAGAGGGAGATTTAGACTACAGAGAAGGAAGACATTCTTTACACTGAGGGTGGTGTTATCCTGTCCCATGTTGCCCAGAGATGGGTTGATGCCCCATCCCTGGAAACATTCCAGGTCAGGTTGGACAGGGCTGTGAGCAACCTGCTCTAGTTAAAGATTTCCCTGCTCTCTGCAGGAGGGTTGACATTTAATGTGAGTTCCAAACCCAACCATGCTGTTATTCTATGTTTCTATGAACACAATTCCTTGTAACCCAAGTTGCATTGAGGTGTGTTTACATGTGTTTGATGGAAACAAATTAATTGTATCAGTCAAAAATAAACTGACAAAATTAAATGGAAGTAATTTAACGGTATGTAATTTAACCATTGCATTCTTGTGAGCTTTGTACTGTACAGGAAAAATTACAAGCAAAAGAACTTCTTGGAACAACAATAAGTGTCTGTACTTCTTAAATATCTAAGTAATTCGTAGGACAATGCATGTCAAAGAACCACAAGCTTCTGCCAATCCCTTTCTGTAGGGATCAAACTTACTCTCACATTTTGCTGGACTCTATCCTGTTTACAAGGGAGAGTATTCAATGGAAATTATTTTCCTGACACTGTTTATTCAAACTTGCAATGTACTGTGAAAGCATAATGGTAGTGCCTGAAAGTGAATTATTGCACCTAACTTCAGAGTGCTGGAAACATATCCCTCAACTAGCAGAGTGACAGATAAATGTTTTTTCTCTTAGTCCTAGGGGAACAGAAGTGAAACTGAGCATTCACAGCAGGATGCTTTATGCATTCCTTGGTATGTCAGTTCAGATTTCTGATGGGAAGCATTTTGGAACTATAAAGCAAATGATAAAAAGTAGCTATTTACAGAATGAGACAGAAATCAGCTTTGCCATGACATTGACTGAAGTTTTAACACGGGTATACTTGATTTTAATAACAAGACATGGTCAATTTTATAGCGGCTCTGATATGAAAATTTAGTAGAATTGCTGTTACCATTCACAAAATCACAGCCAAACCTTCAGGTGGTTTTACTATGGACAGGTCACTTGAGAGCTTCAGAGTAGCAACATAAAGACTCAAACACCCAAACCTGCATCTCTATCCCAACTGAAAAAAAATGAGGAAAAAAGCCAAGATTTTAAATGAGGATCTGCTTTTTCCCCACACCGATTCAACCATATCCCACAGGAATTCCAACTCTCCCCTCTAAATTATTTAAAAGACTGAGAAAAGCAAAATTGCAATGCACTTGCAAGGTTTCATTTCACATGGATTCAGTCATACAACTGGCAACAGAAAGGAAATTGAAATCCTGAGTGCCACCAGCTCTGGTCATTCCAGAGCCTAAGCTGAAAATAAAAACAGGGTGTTAGGTAGATCACTGTTGGATTTTATTCTCAAGACACTGTCTTTATTCTCTTTATTCTACCAATACAGCTACCAATCCTAGAACAATGTCCACTCTTTTTAATATGACAATGTTTTTCAATCAAAAGCGTAGAATTGTTTTATGTTATTAATGTTTGAAAGTGGCTTGGAGCTTTACTTACTCCTCTGTGGTAGAAACATGGAATAGACCTCACAGAACAGCCAGCCATCTCATGAAGTCTTAGCTCTAATTATATAAAATGTTTTAAAAGAAAAGGGATAAACAATATTTGCTTTTTCTATCATAACTGAAACCATACTGCAAAACAATCATATCCTGTTTAGCCCATAACGACATCAGAAATACATGTTTATCATCTGCTCTGGACAACTTAGCATGATTTTGGCCCAAGGCAAAGCGGAACTGAAATCATTTACAGTTGTCCAAACCAAGATAACCACACATTTCTGAGGTAATTGATACCTAAAGGGAACACTGCCTGTAGATCACAGTTCATGATTTAAGTGTACTAATTCCTTAAAGAACTCTGTTAGAATTTTTAAAGTGTCTATTGGATTTCCTCCAAAACTTAGCATGGATTAAAAAATCTCCTGCACAAAGAAAATGTGACATAGGGGATTAGCCCATCCATTAACAGCTCTTCCTTTAGGAATGGATCACATTTCCTACTATCTTTGATTCCTTTCAGCCCACCTCAATGTGACAACAAAATCCCAAACAAAACAATGACAAAAATATGTTAAACATTTTGAACAGCATGTCTCAAGCAATTGTTCATGTTTTGTCATTAGTTTTAAAAACTAGTAAGAAAGAAAATACACAATACTGACTCCATACTAGTATATAAATCATGGATCTATTCTAAAATAATATCTTTATTTTTGTCCTTTTTTAAAAACATACCAAGTCTTCACAAAATATAAGTAGAGCAACAGAGAGAATTACTTTATACACACACACACACACACACACACACACACTACAGTTCATGAAGTACAGTCTAGTGAGAAAAAACAAAACTTATAGTCAGATGAAACATAAATATTTGATTACAGAAACACATTCCTTGACAGACAAACATAGAGTCAGATTTGTCTTTGCCTAAGACAGGGAACTTCACAATTCTAGCAACTTGGATAGTTTTTTTAGACTGAAAAAATATACTGGAATAACAGAAGAGAATGTAAAGTCAAGCACATAACCCATTCATTCAGAGCAGCGCTGTAAAGCATTATGTTTTCAATAAATAAGAAAGCAAATAAAAGAAATTAAATTATCAGTTTCCAGAACACAAACAGTGTTTGGAAACAACTGTTCTATGACACTGATTCTCAGCTGGGGAGAAACTGGACTTGTTCCTAAGTAAATTCTTAGAGAGAATAGATTCATGATTAGATTTTAAGCAATAGTAGTGGGGAGAAGCATGGGGAAGCAGGACTGGGAATATCCCAGTTCTGAAAAGGGGCTCCATTAAGAAAAAAAATGAGACTTTCAATCTAGTGCAGATTAAAAAATTTAGTTATTTCTTAGAAATTTCCAAGAAATTCTGAGAGTGAAATGAGATTCTAATAGTTAAAATATTAAATACACAAATATTACTGAATGCATCGGCCACCTTAGCACAGAAAAGAAAATCAAACCAAAGTAACCTGCTTTGACCACTGAAACGGTATAAAAAGCACTCTAAAAATAGCAAGTTTCCAACAGCCAAATATACTATATTACTAAGAAGGATGGAAATTAGTCCAGACACTAGTGTGGAATTGTGAGCATGCTCCTGGAACAATTTTGCTCTTGACATCCAGCTGCTTACACAAGACATGAGGAGGAACGGAGCAAAAACAGGGCCCATGGATTGTTTTCTATATTTGAAAAAAATAGTACTGTGAAAAATGTGTGTGTAGTGTTTATAAATAGAATCTGCTTTCTACAGGAAAGACAAATACATGTCAGACAGAAGAATTTGTAAGTACCCTTTTGTAATCTTCTCAGCATGTCTGCACAGGTATCAGGAAACATATGAGGGAACAGGAAAAATATGGCAATAGGATTCCTTTAGACCATCTGGGCAAAGGGAAAAAAGGATGTAACAATGATATCAGATGCAGCATGAAAAAAGCATCAGACCAGCATGATCTATGAAACATTTCACAGTTTTCTCTGCCGGAGCTGAGGAAAAGCAAAGAATTACCTCCATCCTCTCTTGCTTGACATCATCAATCTCATCATCTTCAAATATGGCTAAAAGCTCTCCAGTCTGGTCAATGGAGTTGAGAAAGTCTTGAGCAAGCTTCTGCCGTTTGTTGGTGTTATTACTGTTAAATTTGTCTTCACAAAGATAAGCAAAGAACGAGAACTTTGTTATTTGGCTAATCTAAACATCAACTGATGTCCCTAGGAGGGACATATTTCAGAATCAGATACTATGAAGAAAGGGTTTGTTCTTACTGTCCTGATATAAGCTGTGCTACCTGACCAAGGTGATGCCTCTGTTGTTCTGCAGTAGCACTGTAAAAAATCAACTCTAGTGTTTCCTAGCTTAACTTAGTGTTTTTTGGTAATGTAGAAAACAGTCTACCACTCAATACCATTATTTCTCAGTGAAGGAAAGAAGGAAGAGGGAAGAAGGAACGAAGAAGGAAGGAAGGAAGGAAGGAAGAAAGAAAAGAAGAAAAGAAAAATAAAACTGTCTTTTAGTTGCACAAAAACCTCACTCATAGAACAGGGTATCTAGAGGAAATGTTTCTTGAAAGCACACAGAACATCCTCATTACCTACAGCCTAAAGCAAAGCACAACACAAACATCTGATGCACCATTGCTCTACAGTAAAACTACAGAACCCTGGCAAGGTGACCTCTGTTGTTCTCAACAGAACAGCAGCTCTAAAGACATTAGTGTCACAAAATAAAATTAACAGCTTCGATTACTAAGCCTGCCAGAAAATGTTCATTCCTAGATGAACTGCGCTTAAGAAGCATTTCATGAGCATCCAAATAGCTAAGGAAAAATGTTTATTTGTTTTAAATAGTGACACAGACCTAAGTATTAAAAACCCAGAGCTATTGGGTAGGAAGCTAAACTGCCAGATTGCCTGTACAGAACAATACACTTTCACGTGTGGTGAAAATAAAATGCCACAGGCAAATTAAATCTCAAATGAGTTGACAAAAACTCACCCACAGATTGACTAAGTCAAAGAAAGAATTACAGTGTTTACTTAACATCAGTGTGGATGCTCAGAGAAATCAAACACAAGGAATTCATTGTAAAGGGAAAATGTGAAAAAAAAAAAAAGGCTCTGAACTAAGTTAAATAATAATTTAAAAAGTTGCGCATGGATATTGCTAGATGTTATAAAAGTATGACAAGATTTAGATTTGCTATGATAAGTTTTAAGTTTTTACAGGGGAAATGCCAATTCTTCTATTAATATATATCAACAAAACTTTAGCAAATTGCATGGCATAAATTAATATATTTTTAATTCAAAGATATTTTCCTTTAAATTATTTGGTTATAAAATCTGTGACTTGTTCATGGAACAGGGAAACAACAGCATATCCCATTCTTTAAATCACAGATTCAAAGCATAAAATGTTAAATCACACTAAAAAAAAATAATCTATGTCATATATTAGTATTCAGTGACTTCAGATTATGGGATTTTTTTGAAAAACATGTCAAAACCATTTGAAAATAATTTAACAATTGTCAATTCAACTGCATGGAGTAGCTGCAGCATTTAAATGATGTATGTTGAAATCAATTAGCCCTTTAATGAGCACCAGTTTCCTACTTCAACAGAGTTCTGATATTGAGCAGACATCCTTTGGATTGTAGATGCAAATATGTACTTTAGAAGTATTTCAAACTGAAAAGGAGAGATTTTAAACCAGATTATTTGAATATTTTTTTTGTGTGTGTCTTTAACTATTAAGCAGTAATTATTAATAATTAATAAAGAAGTTAATTCTTCTCACTGAGCCACCCTCAGATTAAATATTTTTTTTCTACCTTCAAGGAGGTCATCTTCTTCTATTCCTTTGACAATTTTAGATTTGTAGTCTCGAAAAAACATGTATTTCAGTAGCCTTCTAAGCTTCTTCTACAAGAAAAAAAATTGATTAGTGTTATATGGCTATTTTTTATAATACTTTCTTTGTAACAAACATAAGATTGTGTGACATGTTACTCAGTAAATATAATTTTTGCAATGTTCCTAACTTATGATTCTGCAGAAAATCCATATATAGAAAATACAAGGTCAGTAACAATTACACATTAAATATTATTTAGTTGAGCTCCTTGGTACTTTGCTTGCCAACTGTGAGACAGAAATGGGTTTGACTTTTAGAAACCAGAAAATCAGAAATCATGTCCATGAATGTTGACATCCATATCCTCCACTGTTCTCAGACAGATCATATCAGATAAAAAAAAAAAATAAAATTGAATTTTTACATTTGATTTTTTTAAAGTTTTACATGGTTTTGGTCATTTGGTTTCATCTATCAAACAAGGACCGAAAAACATAGGGGAGAGAAAAGGCAGAGGGAAAGGGGGGAACTAAGGAAGAAAGGAGATAAAGGACAAATAACTAATGTTGGCAAAATAGGGTGTTTTTTTTAATGAATTTTAAGAAAGAAAATTTAATTTTTATGTTGGGGGTTTTTTTTTAATTTTTGACTTGTTCTATTTACTATCTAGAGAAAGAAATTGATCCTTAAAATGGGAGATTTTAGTGACATAAAGTATAGAAAAATTATTATAAAGGAAAAGTAGGATTCACTGACATCCTAGATGACAAAAATGTAATGGTCACCCTGTGAAATGTCACACACCCTTCATAATGAGGAGGAAATTACAGTGATTGATTTTTAATAAAAGGGATATAAAAGATAAGGCTCAATATGTATACCTTTATTAAGAAGTGTGAGGTACATCACTCACCCTAAAGCTTAAGTGGAAAAAAGGACTATTGATAATTGAATTTACAGGAAAAAAATTAGAATTCATTAAAATGTTACAGAATTATTGTACACAATACAATACAATAGCAGAGCAGCTACACTTTTAAATAAAGCTATTTGTGATGATGGATGCCTTTCACATAGGTGAAGCAAACACATTAAAACATGGTAAGCAGCTTACTATGTAAAGCAAGAAATTTCTGTCTTATTACTATACCTTATCTTTGCGCATTAAGAAGAGGAGATCTTCAGCAGAGATGACTCGAGCTCCTCTCAGCTGAGAAACTTCCGCTGCTTGCTGCAACTAAAATAAATTAATACATTAAGATGGCTGTTTTCTGCATTAAAAACTTCATTCACTCAGGTTTGTTTTAAATAAGTTCAGATAATATTTTTCAAAATACAAGCTATGCACTAAAACACAAGCTGGGACTCTCAAAGGTGTCACTCACTCGGCTCTTGTTAGCCAAGAAGTGAATAACAATTCTATGAAAAGGCTGAAAGACTTTTGACAAATCTCAAGAAAAGCTTTTTTGTTTACATTTAAAATGATTGCTTTTAAAAAGTGCTACATCCCTTTTTCTCTTTCCTTGCACCACATTAGCCCAGAAAATGAACATATAATTCTCACAGGCAATGTAAAAATGCCAAATTCTTGCCATAGCACTTTATCTGCAACTGGGGAAGGGTGGCTGATCCCTTTCACAGTTTTTTAGAATAACAAATATTCATTTTAAACAGCTTACCTAAGTATTTTTTGAAAGAAACTCTACCCCTACTTGACTTACCATTAGTACAAACGAGGCCCACATGAAGAAATTTTTTATACATACTCTTATTTCATTTGAAAGAAAAAGAATTGATAGGAAACAATGACTCTATTACTAAAGCAATTGGAAAAAAAACCACCTTATTGAGCAGACCAGGTCATTGAAAGAGATAAATTTGGGATTGAGCGATAAATGCCATAAAACTGTAGGTGGCCCAAGGAGTGTGAAGCCAAGAACTGTCCTCACGTTCACATTAACAGGCCCCAGATTCTTCAAATTGTGCTGGAAAGAGCAAAAATCTCTTTGTAAGAGACTAAGCACTTCAGTCTTAGATCCACCTTCAACAGGTACAGGAAATTTTGACAGTTTATACACAAATAAAACCAGTCCAGCATCAGAAATCAAACTTGTACATGCTCATTCTTATCAAACTACTGGGCTAAGAAGGTCCAATTCAAATTTAAAGGAGGTGTCTACAGGATTTGCTTCTTTCACCTCGCTAGCCTTTGTTCTGGTGTGAGATGATGATGTAGAGCAGGTTGGGATAGAAAGGATGCTTCACAGCATGGAATATGCCTTTTCCTCTAAATTCAAAAATATTGTCCAAAAGGCATGATAATCTCTCTGCTGTTATACAGGTTGATGATCTGATGGATAGACTGACAGCAAGCACATTACAAAAGTTCTCAAAAGGAGAGATGCCTTAAAAAATTATTGATATTAAAGCTCATGCACACCTGTAACATGACCAATAAACAGAAATCTAATGTATTTTCAATTATCTCTATATTCTTATTTCAGAAATCCATTAATACACCTGAAAATAATTTAAAGAAATCCTATCCTTCAAACTCACACTAGCAATGGGTTCACTCAGTATCACTGGCTGAATAAGTATATTATTAATCTGAGCTCCCATGCTGCTATGACTTGAAATAGGCCTATTCAGAAGTTAAAAAGATCAACAAAAACAGTAGCTGTTTTTAATATCCAAAGGAGAAGGGGGTGGGGGGAGCGAAGATTTTCATTTTGGCAAGTGTTCAGTGGGCAAAAGATTCAGTCCATAAATCATAATACTGGACTGCATTAATTTTTTTCCACACTAATCACATGCATACAAAACATTAACTGTATCATGTATGCACAACACAAAACATACTGCAAGAAGAGTTTCAGATTTTCCCCTCGAAACCCTCTCTTGGCCCTTGTAGTCACAGAGACCAGAGAGATTTCAGGAATTCAGAAGTCACAGTAATATAATCTTACTTGAAAAATGTAAGAATGTGAAAAACGATAGTTCTATTTTTTGGCATAAGCAAAACTGTTTCTTATTCTGATTAGTTTGAGGGTGCACAAGCTACTTATATTTCTAACATAAAATATAAAGAGCTGGATGAAAATACATTTACCCAGAACAAGCCAATATTCATCTCTGGTGTAAATCTATTGCAGTTAATGGATTTATGCCAAGGCTGACTTTGGCCCCACTAAGCTTAAAAGTGTTACAAAACCTGACCTTAGCATGGTGATAACACAACACAGCTTTTCTAAATATCATATAGAACAATGGCAGAAATATGCCCTGCACATGTAGAACCATTACTATAATCTTTAAGGTCCAACCCAAACCATTTATGATTCCAGAAAACATTAATTTTCATAAATTGAGATGGGTTAATTGTGGCTGAAATATTGTATTTTTTCAAATGATAAACAGGTGACATCATTAAAAGCAAAGATTGTGTGCAAGCTGATTAAAGGAACATCCCAATGAAGTAAGGGAGAGTAAAGAGGGGACACCAAATTCACATCCTGTTTGCATCTAAGTAAATCCTGAATAACACTGATTACTTTGAGTTATTCTGGGCTAAACACAAGATCAAAATCTGGAATAATATTCGCAGTTTCTACCAAAACAATGAAAACTTTATTCTCTTATTGCCTCGACTTTTGCATCTATTTTATTTTAAGGAATGAACACACAGCATTTAATTTATTTGGCTTAAAGAAAGCAAAATATCAAAATAATTACTTCCTCCACAGTTATAAAATATGGATTATTTATCCAAAAAGACCATAATGAGTTCTGCATTGGACACATATTTACCTGGGAAACCAGGCTATACTCAGGTAAATATGTATCCAAGCAATTAAAAAAAAAATTATGTACCACACAGCTGAGGTTGGGGGGGAAGATGTATTAATAGTTTTAACACACGCATAATTGAGTCCTTCAAACCACAACATGAGTGCTTTGCTATAATTAGCATTACAACAAACTGTCTTATTTGACTGTCCCAGAGTTGCCATTAACATGCAATAAACCCCAATTCCTTAATTTCCAGAGCTGAAGGCCTTGTTGAGTCATTACCATGGCTTCCTTAAGTGATGAAGGAGAATTTCAGGAAGCCATATGAAAGAAATGATCCATCTCCAAGCACCTGAGCATTTATCATTCCAGAAAAGTAATTTTCAGCTATGCAACCTTAAAGTCAGAAGATCTTTCACTGAGGTGGAAGTACTGGGGATTTTTTCTTTGTGAGCATTGGGTCTACTGCCCATGACTTCGGATAATAGGCGTGGGATAAATACTGCAAGGAATTTTCATATATGAGGCTACTATATGGCAACAGTAAAGATATGGCAGGAATTTCCCACCATCTCCCTTCTTCCAAGCCTCAGCTATATTCAGCATCAGTCACTGAATTTCAGGCAGCAACAGTTCCAGCATATTCACTGTACTTTCCTAATTTCTGTAGTGCTTAAAATTATTTAGTCCATGTTACAAATTATTTTGGTTTGGATTATGCTGAACTACAGCAAACAATTCCAATTACATAGATTCTTAAAGAAACCAGACTAAACTTCCTAATACCAGCAAACAATACTTGAGACCCCTGGAGTCTGAATATATTTTTTATTAGAGTCAAATTATGAACCCCTAAAAGTGAAGTTTAAATAACGGAAGTGTTGAAAGGAGTTTAAATATAGGAGCACAAATAGCTCTGTTAATAATTAGGAGTTTATGAAAAATAAGTGTATTTTACAATTTTTCACATTACAAAGAAGGTAGTATATATAATAACTATATTTTAAAGTCTAAGAAGAAATGGCTGGGGAATAATATTTTAAAATGTAATCACTGGTTTAATGACTTTATGAAGTTAACTTTCTTGGCAGGATGAACTGAAGTATGTTAACAGTCACCTTACGGCTATTTTCTTTTTGCAACTTCTGCAAATTATAGATTTGTTGAAAGGAGTATTCATTCTCCTATGACAGCACAGTCATTTCAATGGTACTGTCTGCTTTTTTTTATATATAATTATTTTTTCTTCCACTTCCTCCAAAGTCAACAATCACCAATACTTCTACAAAAACGTCTTGATGGACAAACAGACAAAAAGCTGGAAAACAAGCATACTAGCATACTGTGTTGTGACATAATCCTTCCAGTTAAACTGCAAGACAGAGTCAAAACGGTAATGTTTGCATGCCATGAAAGTGTTGAGAGCCAAGAATAATGCTTCAGGAGCTATGATTTTGTTTTCATTATAGAGGAAAATTAGATCATAGTTCACCTGGCCCAGTTTGTTTTTTTTTTTTTCTGAGGCAGGAAGGTTGTTTTGTTATTAAACATGCATTAAAATGTCCTATTTTTTTTCATGTTTTGTACATGTAGGTAACTATAAAAATAGGAATATATCATTCTGAATTTAAATATAATGCTGTAAATATATTGTAAACAGAGCATCCCAATACTTTTCTGAAAGCAATTAAACTATGTTTTTCACTTAAATATTTCCATATAATTTATCACAAAGTACTAATGTTGACACCTCAGTTTCTAATCCTAACATTCACAGGAAAAATACAGAATTTGTTTCCAGCGGTGAGCCTAGGAACATGCTTTACATAGTTAGCACATCCTGGAAGGATAATTACATTATGGAGTCCATAAGAGAAGTCTGTTAGGTAATGATTTAGGATGATCACACAAGGGTTAAACAGAATGAATAAAACATCACAAGCTGTCTATAAACATAAACCAAAGACCACATTTCTTGATGCTTCGAACAAGTCTTGTTCAAAATATAAAGAGGCACAATTATTAGAAAAATAGTAACTTGTTTTTAAAGTCCAGTAGCCTGGGCTCTGTAACTGAAAATGAAGATACCAATCTATCGGAGACAGGATGATTTTTTAAAATTATATTAAAAAGGGAAAATAAATGTTCAAATAAAGAATGAAATACTCTTATTTTTAAAAATATGAACTTTTAATTAATGTATTTGGGTTTTTTAATCTTTTCTTTATAAATAATTTAAGATCAACTTCTTAAATTAGAGCTTGTTTTTGTATTTTCTGTCACACAGGGAAAAGAATTTAATGCATTTATGCACAATAACTACATTCCAACTTAAGCTTCAGGCATGACTTTTTCCTATTTTTCTTTCTTTCAATTCTAATTCCAAAATCAACACATTGGGCCAACATTTTATACCTGCAATTCTTCTCCTTTCAATGAAACAAAGGAAACCCTATTGCACATTTGTCATTTAGAGCAGATGGTACTGATCAAAAAAAGTGAAATTATACAAAAAATATTAAAACCATAAAGCCTCAAAGTGCAGAAAATTATTCAGACTCACAGGATTCCATTTTAATATGATCAAATACTTTAGTGGCTACATAAATGGTAATTCAATATTTAGTCAACCACTAAAAAGGCCACTGCTGATGCTACCTGCCCATGCTGGTGATGACACGAGCAGGCAAGGAAGAAAATTTGGAAACTTCTAGCCTACCAATATTATAAGGGAGAAAAAAATAAGCTTGAAAAATACCATCCAAAGGAAAATGATGGAGTAATGTTGTCTAGAATGAGCAAGAAACCATGAAAAAAGCTTTGTGAAGTGTGAAATTTGTAGACATGAAAGTCCCTGGAGAGGAACTTTTTACAAGGGCATCTAGTGATAAGACAAGTGGCAATAGCTTTAAACTGAAAGAGGGTAGATTTAGACCAGATATAAGGAAGTTCTTCACAACAGACAAGGTTGCTGAAAGCCCCATCCAGCCTGATTCTAAACACATTCAGGGATGAGGTGTCCACAACTTGTCTGGGCACCATTCCAGTGTCCCACCACCCTCATAGCAAAGAACTTCTTCATAATGTTAAATCTAAATCTGACCTGCTCTAATTTAAAATCACTGCCCCTTGTCCTATCACCACATGACCTTATAAAAAGTCCCTCTCCAGTTTTTCTATAGGCCCCCTACAGGTACTGCAAGGCTTCAATATGTCTCCCTGAAACCTTCTCTTCTCCAGGCTGAATAGACACAATTCACTCAGCCAGTCCTTGCAGAGAAAATGCTCCAGCCCTCTGATAATTTTTGTGGCATCCTCTGGACAGTAAAAAAAATAATGTGTATGTTGTAGTACTGTCAGGATATCCTACATGCTGAGATAAAATGTGCCATCCCACTTTAAATCACTGGAAGCAAATTTCCCTATTCCAAATGAAATAATGTTAATGTTTTGGAGGAAACTGTCATAGAACAGCAAAATAGTTTGGGCTGGAAGGGACAGTTAAAGGTTATTTAGTCCGAAAGATAATAAACTAACAACATTTGTACTCAAATCTTCACAGCAAGCTGTTGTCACTATAGATATCCCAAGTTGAGAATCTCAGCTATAACTACTACTTCCATCTAATTCACATCTTTGAGTGCCTTTTTGATACTAAAAGGTACTTTAAAAAAAAAAAAAAGTGCAATCTTTTCAGCAATAAATGTATTTACCTTTCCTTTGTTACAGTAAAAAAAAACCCAAACCAACAAAACAAACAAAAAACGCCAAACAATTTGAATTTACCTTTCTTATGCACTGAAGATAATAGATTATTCAAAAATAATACTGAGATTTATTTTCTTTCCATCATTTCCATTTCTTTACTTTCTCCAACATTACCATGGCATGCAAACCAGCAGAGGTTTATGTTATACCACAGCTTCCTGTCCATTGGTTTCAAATCCCAGAAGAAACCACCATTCAGAAATATTGTTACTCAGTTTCCAATGCTGCAAGCAGAAAAAAAAGCCTGCTATTCTCTGTTGATTGAGAGACCATTTAATACAAACAGGTTCCTTTCTCCCATTGCTGTAGAAAGTAACATTTGTTTAAATCATGCATCTTTACATTGCTCATGCAGGAAAGTATTGCCTTAAATTAGTTTGACCAGAACAGTAAATGAATACTTTTCCTTTCTGTATGGCAGCAAATTGGAATCAGGATTCACTGCTTGTCATAGGGAAAATAAGACATGTATTTGCCTATTCCAAGCATAGAGATAAAGTGCTTTTAGATCAAGCCTCAGGCTAACAAACTGCAAAACAAGTATTACTGTGAAGAGTGGGCAACCATCAGTGCACTGAATATAGAGAACACAGGACCTCGATCCTCTGGCTGAACTGATCCCAAAGTCATAAAAAAAAATAATAAATTCTTCAAACACCTCAAGATGAAGGACAGAACCACACTTCAAAAACAAAATAAATCTCACAAAAGGACATAAGCAAGACACTGCTTTGAAAATTTACACTAGGAGACAGAAAGAGAAAAAAAGGATTCAGGTTCAATCAAAAATAGAAAATGGCAACATTTTCTATTAGAAAGCTCTACAATTATTCACAGCCCTGAAGAGATATGCCATTAGGTTCATACTTGGAAGCACTATGCTAGTGGTGGGAGACTTTTTAAGTTAAAAGATTTTACCTGAAATTATTTACATTGGTCTTTCTTCTTATTTTTGACTCTCATCAAAGTCACATACATGTCAACCAAGTGGGAGCTTCCAATTTCATGATGACTAAAACTAAATGCTAAGGGATCATTCAGATTAAACAGTAAAACACAAAATATATGTATCTAGTGGTTTAAAAGGTTTTGAATCTCAGGCCATGTGTATGTCTGGCATTAAGGTAAATTGCACTGCCTGTAGAATTTCAACAGACAGGTAAATGTCACCTTGCAAGATGTACTCAAATTATTAGTTGAAAAAGAAAACAATAATATATATAAAAAACAAACAAAAACCAAAACCCACCACCAACAAAAAAGCTATCAAAAAAACCCACAAAACAAACAAAACCCAACAACACTAAACAACAAAAAAAGACACAATCAAACCACCCACAACACCAAACAAACCAACCACTTAAAAATGAAACAAAACACCTTAAAATATTAGTTTTAATGCTTATTCAACCACAATATATATGTAGAGTGTACATTATGAGACTAGAGAACGTCTCAATCTGTTCTAAAGTCTTTAATCTTAGGGAAAATAATCTGTCAATGCTGACAAGGTATAATCAGGATGTGTAATAAAATAGGAAGCCCTATGACATTTTTCTCTTCTGTGAGGAAATCTTTCTCCAGTTCATTTCAAAATGTCTTCAAATTCCTAAATCTATAGCACCTTTCTTCCAAGAATCTTCTAATCCAAGATAAAGATAAACATATGTGAAAACAATAGTCACAGTCCAAGGTAGACTCACTTTCATGTAAAAATAAGAGGAAAAGGAAGTCCATTTTTTTTTTATGTATCAGTTGGCTTGCTGTATTTTCTCAGTTATTCAAAAAATACAAGGTAAAATGTAGAGATGATAGCATGAGCATGACAGATTTTCTCTTGTGAAGATGAAAGAGAAAAAAGTAGGGAGCTCTCCCACAGAGAAAGAAAAGAAAGCAACATGAAGGATCATAAATGTAAAATCTGAACAACAGATACTTGTGTCTGAAAAATGGCACTGATTTCCTAACTCTTATTTAATGTTCATTCTTTAATTAACATTCATTTCCCAAGGACATAAGTTTGAAAAGACTGTTTCACATTACTTTAGCACGAAGAGAAAGAATCACTTTTAAGCCATGAAAAGGCTGGAGAAAAAAAAAATAAACATGCCTTCTGAATATAATTTCCTCTTTATTGCTACTGCAAAGTTATGAAATGAAATCTATTATTTAATTACATTGGATCAAGCAACAGGAAGAGAAGGGAGTGTTTGAGTCACAACATCCCTGTAAGGATAAATTACTACACTTCCTCTTGTTAAAAGACAGTTTTAATGGACTGAAACTGTGCAAATGGTTAAAATCAAACTCACGGGAGGTAGGAAGAATTTTTGCTAACATACAAAAAATCCCAACAAAACAAAACAATAAAACAAACCCAACCCAAAAAATCATAAAGTGTACTCTAAGATTCTTAATAGAATTATTAGTAACAATAAGGGAAAAAAGTAGCAATATTTCTGCCAAAACTTCAATAGTTTGACAATTATTAAAGTCATTCAGATCCCCTCCAGAATCTAAAGATACTTTTTAAAACTATACAATAGCTTCAGGGCCTGCTTTGGTTTATGCTATGCATTGGAGCTATTTAGATAATCTACTATGAAAACTTCAAAATTTATCTGCTATTACCACCAAAATTTTATTAGTCATGAGGGATTTCCCTTAGCTGTGCTTCAGTATTGTTTACTAGATCCTTCAAATTGAATGCAACTGTTGGAAAAGTTAATGATTGTTATTTCTTAAATATATTCTTGGCATAAAAAAAAATGGGAGAGCTTTAAACTATAATGAAAAGATAGGTTGAATTCTAAAATGTTGGGACATCATGGCAACTGGTATAGAGTCCACAACTATGATATTAATGTGCAAATACTTTTGTATTTTCTATAACTTCAATAAACTTTGACTTGTACAGAGGTCTGAAATAACCTTTCATGAAAATACTACTTCTTCTCAACACTAGAATATGCTAAAATATGAGGATATTTCACAGATAATTTGTAGAAACAATAGAAAACATCTTTGAAGCTGTTCAGAAAAGCTCCTCCTAAGCCTAAGGGTGGTATAGGAGAAATAATTTCTTTGAAAAAGCTATCCTAGAGGCAACAGAGACTGATTTCCTAGGCCCATTAGAGACTGGACTGACCTCTCAAGACTGTAAATAGATGACATGGAGGGGGTGAGTATAAGACACAAGGTTTTTGAGGAAAGATGAGAGTTTTTAGAGGGATAAAGGAAAGAAGATAGAAAACGCTCTTTGCACACATTTTCTACATCAAAGATTTTCAGTGTCCTCCAAGTATTCAGTGCACAGTCTCCTTCTAACATGCTCTATGAAAGTGGTCATAAAATAAAAGCTTTCAATTATTTTGTGTCTCACAGAACTCTGATTCTTACACATTTTAATGAAGTCTGATCTTCAATGGAAAATGTTAGGAGGCTACTTGATCCTAATGTGTCACTGTGTCTCGAGAAGCCAGACTTCAACTGCTCAATGTAGGAAATCAAGAAAATATGCCATGAATTTCATTGTACATTATGTATTTCTTCTTCTTGACACTCAAGCTATTGCCTACTGTCAGACTTCAACTGGCTACGAGGACATTTGGTCAGACTCAGTGACTTTTATAATATTTTACCTACCAATGCTTTGCACATTCTCAAAACGGTTATGAACCAGAAAGGCTTTGGCAGACAGTCAGTCTAGGGTCAATTAAAAAAAAAATAATAAAAATCTATCACTGACTGAGCAAGACATCTGATAAAATAGAGGAAACAACAGATTCATGTCAAGGGACAGAAGTACATGGTCTTTCAGAAAACTCTCTGGAAATGGGCAACAGGTCCAAGCTGTGGACCTATATAAATCCATTAGGAGAAGACAAATAATTTCCCCTGCCCCGAGGAGATCTCTGCTTTGGGAATCCAACTGTACAATCTTATAATTAAATGCAGCTCCACTGAAACTGCTCATGTGTTAAGTTACTAAGGCTGAGCACAAAGCCAGGATATCCATTACTGGTACCAGAGGAGTCAGAAGAAGATAATGTCAATGATGCCAGCGGGGAGGAGGAAAGCTAGTGTTTCCAGCATTTATCTTTGCCCTTTGGGAGCCACAAAGTAAAGTGTTAGCACTACAGGTTCAATTTCAAAAGACACTGAAACATCACCAAAATCTTTAGGAAGAAAGGCTTGGGAAAAAATGCAGAGATGCAAAGAAAAATCTTGATTTTCATCAGGAAAATCACACTATAAATTAGCATCTGAGCACAGTGATTCTGACGATGGTAAAGGACAAGCCTTAGTACAATCACCAGGATTCACATTGTTCAGCTCCTAAAAGTGGTAGCACAGATTTCTTCAAGACATTTATATTTTTCCCAGAGCACACAGTCTGAAGGGTCTGAAATAGGGTACATATTTCTCTTACTGTTAGAGGTATTTTCTGCAGTGTTTATGAAAATAGGGGGAACACTATCTAAGGTGAATGTGGCATTGCTGAAGTGCAATTGATTCATTTCTGTCAGGAAAATCATCCCAAAACCCAACAGAAAAGCATCAAAACACTAAAAGAAAAAAATAAACACTTCCATTTTTATAATTTATTTGTAAGCAAGTGAATTCAAACATCAGTCACAAACTGATAACTCTTCTTAGCAAAAAAGAGTGAAAATGAGCACGAGTAAATCACCAGCGGTATCACTAGAGGTGTGATGAAGACAGAAAGAAATCTGTACTCAGAGTAACAGAGTGGATGATACTTTTCTAAAAGACTTGAGGAAGGAATGATCCAAAGTGAAATGCAGAGTGGAAAAGGAAAAGTTAGAAGGTTGGGTAAGCTTTAAGAAGGAACATTGATTATTGAAGGGATTTAACAGGGCAAGCAAGTAGGAATGAGATTACTAAGAATAATAAATAAAACATTCTCCAATAATACAGATCATTCCATTTTGTGTGTTGCTTTTAGGGTTGATTTTTTTATTTTGGAAAAGGTAGGTTACCTGTGTGAACGTTCTCATTTTTGTTCAGGTAACAATGATATCTCCATCCATTTAACAAATAGGCAAAACAAGGCACAGAACACCTCACTGCACACGGGCAAAGATGGGACCAAAGGAAATAGTCCTATTTCCCTCCCTCACTAACCAATTAACAGCACCCCTTCACTGTTACCTATTCTTCTCAAATGCAAAGGGAAACATCTGCAAAATAATGCATATATATATAGATATATAGATAGATAGATATATAAAACCAAAACAAACAAAAAAACCCAACTCTTCTGAGCTTTAATTTAAGAGGGTTTTGTAACTAACATTGTATACATTCCTCAGCAAAAACTGTAAATATTTCCCAGTGCCTAAAGCTGTGAAATGCAGAGGTGATTTAGCATATATGCAAACCATAAAAACTGAGCCAAATATATTTCTCTTCTAATTTAGAGTAAGTGGGCCAGCCTTATGTCATATATAATCATAATTCTCAGTGACATTTAAACCAAAAACCAACTAAACATTTAAACTAAAAACCTGTAAACCCACATAAAGCTTTACAAATAGTATCAGTCATTTTAATATAAAGCTAAGAGACAGTAGCATAAACAATGTCAACACAGGCATAAGTTTTCAGTTTAGAACCTGGACCTGGAATACTATAAAAGTAAATCCTCAAATTCACAAGAAGTCACTTTTCAATCAGTGGCTTTCTGGGGAGGAATAGATCTGCCGCACACAGTAAAGCCATACCATTAGAAATAAAGGAATAAAGAACTGCCAAAAGTAAAGCTTAATTAGCTTTATAAGTTGAATTAATAAGAGAAGCAAAGTAGGATTCAGACATAAAACAGTATGAAGAAAGATAATCTGTGCAGAATGGAAAATCTAAATGTGGTTCCAAAACAGGAGAATAATTTTCACTAAGCATTGAGAAGAATGGAGATTTTGATAATGGGAGCAACAGTACAACAGCTCATGAAAGAGGCATATGGAAAAAAAACCAATCTTTCTAATGTACTGAATGGAAGTAAAAATCAAAGATTTTAATGAACTCCAGTCATCAACACTAGATATCTCAGATGTGAATGAACTATAAACATAAGTGAATGTCTGCTGGCATTAATATTCAAACAAATCATCTAAGTTTAGGGAAGCTAAAGGGATCAAATAATTATAGACTGCTGCCTACAAAGACTTGAAGTGTAATGAGAAAGATGACAGATCCAAATTCTTCTTGGTAGTGTCAGATGATATAATGAGGGGTGACAGCCAGAAATTGTAATTTGGAAGGATCAAGTTGAATGTTAAGAAAACCCTTCTCACTGGAGGACAGAGCAGCCCTGCAGAAGTTAAGGAGAGGCTTAGAAAATATTGCTCTATGGAGCTTCCAAAGCCTGAGCTGGACAAAGCCATGGCTGACCATCTGGTCTAGTATTGGTGACAGTCCTCCTTGGAGTGGGTTAGACTAAATGACTCAACAGCTTTGACTGATTCCTTCTTGACTATATTTTGTATATTCTTACAGAGTTTTTGGCAAAGGAAATTGTTTACTTCTGTCTGTTCAGGTTCTGACACAACAGTCACCCTCCCCTCCATTTAGAATTCTTCTCAAAACCAGTATGTCAAAAAAAAAAGTGGAAGTGCAGAAATCCAGTCGTGAGGACTCTTCAGAAGATCACAAAGGCCTGACAAACCTCACCACATCTTTGAGCTGCTGCTACAACCACCAGCTCAGAAAGTCAGCTGTAGCCAGGCTCCACATTATCTATCAATCACAACGAAAAACCTACAGCAGCACTGCCAATAAAGAAGAAAAGAAACAAGGCCTGCTCTTTCACATAAGCGGTTGCACTGTGCACTGAACAAGACCCAGGACAAGATGAAATTTGCTGATTCCTTCAGTAAGAACAAATAAATACATAAAAATAATGTGTTCATTCGCAGCAAGTCATCTAGGCTGATGAATGGCAGTTGCGTGTAAAACGAGTCGAGCAAGGTTATAGGGGTTTCTTTTGATACAACTTGAATGAAAATCAGCTTCTATGACGCCATAAGTATTCCCAGAGTAGATTCCTTAATTATTTGCAGCCTTGGTTCATCCAGATAAATAGGCTGTGCTAATATGTGTTTGAGCTTCATTTAGAAAAAAATAGTTATTCATTACAGATGTATCTCTCCTCTGTGTACTTAGTCACATACTGCAACTGATAATAAAATGCAGAGTGGCTGAGCTCATACCTCTCAGTTAATTTTATCATTTCATCTAGTTAAGATATGCCTTCTTAAAATCCTATAAGCTAAGTCTTAAAGGCCTTACACAGGTTTTTGCAGAACAGCTCCAGAATCAAGGCCTTTTTGAATGGACTTATGTAAACAGTGATTTATACTCCAGAGTTACCCTTGTTAATAAACTTAAGGCTGTTGGGGTTTTTAGATTTTCTTTAGATGTATTTCTCTGTGTACCTTACAGATGTAATAAACTGCAATATATTAGCTAATGAATGAAAGAGGACATTTGTTGCATGAGAAGGCCACACCATAGAGACTGTTTCTGCTGTTTCCAGGCACTTGTAGGGAAATTGGTAATTGGTGGCAAGGACAAAGGTACAGAGACTGAGGTCCCCCATACAAGGACAAATTTCAGGTTTTTAAAAAACAGACAATACCACAAAGCACATATACTATGCTGGCCTTTTCTGATAGTGTCAGAGTACTTTACAAGGACACTCAGTAACATTATCCCCATTTTTCTAATTTAATACCTGAGAAACAGAAATAAAAAATAATTAATCTAAGGTCACTTTACTATTTTTGTTTGTTTGTTTTGGACCATCATTTCAGTACATGATTCCATCCTGAGTATAACCCACCAGGGAATGCTTACAACTTATCCACTACTTGTCTTCAGAGATAAACCATATTCCAGATATCTCCTTCCAGTCACCTTCAATCTAATCAATATGATGGCAATCTCTGCAAATAATTCTTTAAAGCACTCTTTGATGCCCACCTTTTGTTGCTCTACTGATAAATTTAGTGATATCTACCATATAGTCAGTTAATGAGCTAGTTGATGTTTTGTTAAATGACATTTAATGTCAGAAACTAAATATAAAAAGATTATTTGATATCCTGATTTCCCATAGGAAATAGGGAAAAAAATTCCCATAGGAAAAATATCCCCATTTCCCATTCCATTGTGCAATGCATAGAAACAGGCATCTGGGTACTTCCCATGATCTGTAATCTTCAGTCAGCTGTAAAAGTTCAGGCTTGCACAGTCAATGTGAACAGAGAGAGATTCACCAACAGAATTCACATGTCCTGGGTCTCCACAAAATGCATCACCATCATGACACTGGTTTTAGTTGGACATCAGGTCGCTTAGTGAATTTGCATTTATTTTCTTGAAGACTATATTTAACAAAATTACAGCAAGGATAAATAATTTTTTTGATGGATAACTTTTGGCCCAAAATACAAGGTTGTTTTGTAGCAATAATGGCAGATTTTATTGACATACATTATACCCAGACATAGGATCAAATAGTCCTTAGTTTTAAAATATAGCATAATTTTAGTGGATTTCTATCTGTATGGATCCAAGTTATTTTGCTAATAACATCTTATAATGAAAAGATTTTTTAATCAAATAGAAATAGTGTTCTGTTCTATCAAATACAGACTAAAACACTGGATCTGACCATACTAGCAATACTTAGATGTAGTGACAAATGTCTCATCTAAACATTAATAAGCAGCTTCTAATAAAAGTGCACATTATCCATTTTGTTCATACAATGAAATTTCTGGCCTCAGTACAATTATGCATCATGAGTTCTAGAAATCAAATATATTCACTCTATAAATTTCCTTTTACTCCTATTTCCAGTGTGTAAATGCCAAGTATAAATCTATAAATATTACTTTCATTTTCAGGCTTTATAGTTACGTCACAGAGTCTCCTGCAACCCAGCACTTGAATTCATGTGAATGTAGTAGAAAATTAAACCCCTTGGTCTTGGCAGAGTGAAATACTGAAATGGTTTCCTGTCCTGATCTTCCATTTCATATTTATTTTCTGCATCGTTATTTTCTACAGTTGTTATTTCCTACAGATAGACTGTGTGGTGAAGCCAGCGGTGTGTTGGAACAGCTATTTCATAATTACAAGACATAATTTCAATTTCAAATCCCTTCATCTAAGACAGAATCATAATGTGGCACAGTTTACCTCTCTGACAATGAAAATAATCTAAACAGCGTTCACTGCAAGGGGGGAATATTCGAAATTCAAAATAATTCCATCTTCCTGCTTTTGAAAGAAAATAAATAAATAATAAAAAACTCACCAACCCACAGCTATGGGTGACAGGATTTGTATGACAGCTTAATTTGAATGTCCTTGCAAGTTTATCTATCTCACCAAATATTCTGAAACTATTTACCTTTCAAAACATACTGCTAAATTTTTAAAAGAAAGTTTTACTATAACTCCCTTTCTCATTTATTCCTGTTTTCTGTAATCAGTTTTTCTTTTCCCATGTTCTATGGTCAATTTAAGTCAAGAAAAATGTTTTGGTTTTGGTATGTGAGAAAAAATCACGTAGTCATTTTCAAGTTAGCCAAGACAAACTTGGTCTAGATGATCCTGCTCAGGCAGGGGGGTTGGACTAGATGATCTTCTAGGTCCCTTCCAGCCCCTAATTTCTGTGATTCTGTGATTCTGTGAAATTTTAGTTGAAAAGGCTCATTTTTATGTACTCAATATAACTTTGAAAAAAAAAAATCTTCACTCAGAAATCATCACAAAAATCTAATAAACATTCAATTTAGTTAGAAATAAGCAAACCAAATAATTAATGCAATTTAGAAAGATTTTTTTTCCTAAAACTTAATTTTCCCCTGTTTTACTGGTTTTATTAAGAAGATAGAAAACAAATGCAGAGTAAGCACTAAATACTGTTGAGTTGAAAGAAGCAAGCATGATTTTGATGACAACACGTTCTCCTTGAACTACAAAACACTCAAATGCTACTCTAAAAATATAAACAGGAATGACTCCTATCACATCAAACATGGAAGCAGATTATAGTTTTGGCAATATGGATATAAAGATTTGCTATGCAAATGTCATGCAGAAATGGTGGCAAGATTTAGGTATGGCCAAGAATGAAGATACAGATGAAAAAAAAACAGGTAGAAGATCACAGAAAACATTGTAGTGTTAATCTACTCACAGAGAGTAATGGAGAAAAAGAAAGGACCTTGGTTTTGTCCTTCCTGAATTTGAGTGGATTAAAAAAGTACTTCTAAGGAAGCATGCCAAAATGCAGTCCTGGGTAACACAGATGAGTTGAGAGTGGAGAGAGAAATATTCAAAACACCAGTGTTAAGATGATACTGAATACTTGAAAGTAGATGAGGATAGAAAACCCAGCGATGAAAAGGAAATGGAATAAGAACAGAAATTTGTGGGATGCCCAAAGAAAGTAAGAAAATTCTGTTGAAAGATATATTGAATTACATAGTGGAAGGAGAGGAAGATTAGAAGAATATGGTGTTTCTCCTTAGGCTGAAAAAAAAACCAACCCTTCACTTTCAAATAAGACTTGGAAATGATGTAACCACTGTGAGAAGAAACACTTCATCGTTAGTGGACCAGAAATCAAAAAAGTCTCAAAAATAGTTCTTCCCTCCAAATGCTAGAAAAAGAGCAATAATTTCCATTTCTAATGCTTTCTCAAGTTGTCAAAGACTCAGTGCACATCATGACCAGCTGTCCTTTCTCTTTACCAGCTCATGGGTACGAGTAATTCTATCCATTAGAACATGCATTTCTGGTGGAAACTACTAATCCAGTCCCCTTCTTACAATGTTATACTTGCCAAAGAGTTATACAGAATATAAAGTTCCATATTACCTTTATCTTCTGTTTGAGCTAGTACAGAGGCAAACTGTTTTGCACCTGCAGCTTTTACAAGGCAGGAGAGAGATTTTAAAGGAACTGCTGAAGTGACTGAACACTTTATGTGTGAGAGCCAGCATGTGCTCTACATACTTACATTTGCTTCAAAAATCATTATCAGCCAAATTAAACTGAAGTGTGAAATATGGCATGCTGAAAAAAAAAAAGACATATACCACTTTTGCACTCTGGTGGAAAGAATAAGGCAAGAAAATAGGAAAAGCTCTTACACTGTTCATTGAGTATGGAGCTTTTAAAGACTGGTTATAATGATACATAAGTTAAAATAGATTCTATCAGACAAGTAGTAGAATTTCATAATAAAGTACGGTCTACTTCTTTCAATCACAAAGTGAGTTCAAGCACCTCCATCTCTTAAGACATTTTCTTTATGTTTTAGCATTATGAATTCTCAACCTTCTGCAACTTAGAATTAACTACAGAGATATCTCTCCTGTGCATGTGAATAAAGCAAAATGCAAGGCTTTGATGAATTCATAAACAGAACTACTTATTTAAATGTATGCATGATAGCAGTATCTGTTTACATTTGGGCTCATAATATTCTGGAAAACAGCAACATTCAAGATCTTTGCCATGACAGTCCATAGCTGCCATCCTGCAGCAGATTAGCAACTAAATGTAGGGTGTAGTGAATAGGGAAAATGAAGCCAGAAAACCCAAATTAAGCATAGGCTGAAATTGCTACCAATTTTCAGACAAAATGCATTTTGTTATGAAAATATTGACTCTCCGAAACTTTCAGAGAAAATGCACATACCAGAAACTGAGACCAAACATTGCTACTGAATGCCAAAACCCTACTTTGAAACCCAGACAAACTTTTGCAATCTCTTTTTGAAAGACACATCTCTGTATGAATATGTCCTTACTTTATTTTATATTTTATCAGGAAACAAACTTTTTTTTTTTTTTTTAGCACATCATACATGAGTAACTAAACTCTGGTGAGATAAGGACATGGTCCTTATCACTCTACTTGACCAACAGACACTTAATTCTTCAAAAAAATATATATATAAAAAAAAAAAGGTGAAATGGCTCAAACAGAAAAAAAAGAAAAAAAAAAGAAAAAAAAAGAAAAAAAAAAAAGAGCCAAAGTAAATCAGGCTTTTATGGGTCTCATAGAAGACAGAGAAAGCTGGAGTTAATTTCCCTTGCCCAAACTGGGCAGGAACCTGAGCATCAGCCTCTTGTGTATGCCAGGCAACTAAGCGCACCACTGAGCTCTGAGGTGGAGGACACTCTTCTGTATTTAAAATAAAACTTCAAGATGTTCTAGTCTCCTCCAAATACAGAGTAATTATCTTTTCAGCTCTTATAATAATATTTTGGAAACCTTATACCATAAGTTTTAGCCTTTATGATCACTAAGTTCCAATGGAAACATGGATTAATTAATTTCTCTTCAGTTATTCACAGAAAATAAATAATTTACCTGTGTTCTGTTTAGTCAAAAATAACCTGTTATGACAATGAAGATACTACACGTATCAGTCAGTAACAATCTGAGGACGTCCATAAATCAGGCCTAGAAGAAATAAAAAACTAAGTTTTTGCTGCTAATGGAATGCCATATATAGACAATGTACATTTTTTCAGTTACATCTGATTTTTTTGCATCACCTTTACTCACCAAGAGTCATCAAATGCACATGCAGCAAATCCAGTACTCAAAAATAAATGACACATAGATACACATGTTCTGAATCCCTCCATTTACCAAAATGGGTTGGAAAGTTCTCAAAACCTTCCTTGGGTTCTAAGGAATTACTGCCACTTTCAATTTTATTACCTCATAGATGTGAATGATGAATCACTGAATAGACAGCCCAGAAAGGATTATCTGTCATCTATTAAGATTACAGGCTATGGATGTCTGCAGTTAAGCATAGGCCTGGTGATGCTGTCTATAATTTTGATTCATTTAACACACTTGAGATAAGTGCAGCAGAAATAGCTCACTACTTTACTGGCATTATTTAAGGGACAAATATGTATAGATATATATATATAAAATATATGCATATATTTGGTAAACATGAAAACAATTTTGCATTTATTTTTAAATAATTATAAACATCTTTATCCTGCTGAATAAAATAGTGCTCTCATCAAAAGGGTTTTGCAATACCTGAGAAAAATCAGCTGGCAGATGTGGTTGATCTGCCTTATGAAAAAATCATATTTGCACATGCCAGTGGATAATTGTTTGGAGTTCAGAAGCAAAATCTACTAAGTTTCCACCCACAGCAGCTACCATAAATTGAAGAGAATTTCCCCTACAATTTCTTCTTCTAAAGCTCTCCCATCAGCAATACATAGAATTGAGCATTCAAAATGAAAAGGGAGAGAGTTCTTTACTTATGTTCTCAACATAAGGCTCCTTCTGTCCTTCTGATCAGCCATCTGAGTGACACATATGAAAAGACTGGTGGGAGAGACCCATTAGGTATCTCCTCCTATATGGATGCTCAAGAACACTTACATAAATTTTATTTATGTTTTTATAGACATAGAAAATATACTTCTCTACAGACAGAGAAATGCATCTCAGAGGTGATGGGTAATATGCATGCACTTATACCATCAATTAATAATGAAACCCAGTGTAAAAATCAGTGTAAAACTCAGGAAAATGGTTCTATGTCCACATGTACAAGACACACAGCACTGTCCCATCAGCAGAGGAACAAAAACCAGAACATCTTTTCTTGTGCTTTGTCATCCTACCCGACTAACCAAAGGGATTATCAGAAGAGGCATGGGAAGGCCAAGGAGAGAATTGTTCAAGATCTCAGCTAATTAGTGGAAGGAAAAAAAGATGGTCAGTTGACAAGGGAAAAGAACCAGCTATTGTTCTGATGGCGAAAGATGCACTTCAATAGGCAGCAAGTTGTCTCCACCCTCCCATTATAGCTCAATAGCTTTGTGGGTCTTTTGTAAGAACTCAATTGTTACAAAGACATATATCTTCCAAGAAATAAAGCAATAAACCCCTACCTTTAGAAAACACAATAGTTTTACCTTCTCGGGCAACATTTTGAGAGAATAAACAATGCCTTTTCAGCAGCTGGTACAGTCAAGCACCTTGAGAGATCAGACCAGGCTATGAAACCAGAAATAATAAAAGGGATGATGACAAGGAGGGAGACTGGAAAGAAGTTCAACACAGAGGGAAAATAAAGGTACAAAATAACTTACAGTGGTGATGAAACATGGCATATATGTGGTATTTTTACCTTGTTAGGGCTTGTACATCTTTTATTTTTAATTAAAAGCATTATTCAATTTAATTAGCACTCATGATTTATAAGTGATGCTTTCTTAGAAAAGTACATTGAGCAATAACTCTAGACTATTGAGTCCAATTTATCTGTGATATTGCTGGCATACGGTTCAGGAAGAAACAGATGAAAATGCCCTGTGAATAAAGAAATAATTCCACAGGTCAAGCATTATACGAAAGTTACATTAAAAACACATTAATAATTTAATATTCTTTTCAGTGTGACAACAATCACAGTCATTTTCAAACCATCATGGATATATTCCTTTCCAGTTCTAGAAGATCTGATAAACAAAATTTGTGCTTTAATTCAGCTTTAATTCATGGACTGTAACTGTGGCATCTTTGTAAAGAAAGACAAAAAAAAAAAAGAAAGAAAAAGTCTCCTTTGACCCATACTGTTAAATTCAGGGTTATAATCCAAAATCAATTGTGCCTCAGCCAGCTTTCTATCAGCTAAGTCTTTTGTTTGGCAAAGCCTCAACTCTAAATGAAGGGAATTCATTGGGGTGATAATTTGCTGTATGAGCACCTATTGAGTTGTTAAAATAAAGGTGCTGTGCCATATGCAGGTGTTCCAACATTCTTAAACAGTTCGTGCAGTATCCCCAAAGTAAGCAAAACTCAGTAACAGCAATTCCTCATCTAGCATTTAGTTTGGAGCTCCGTCTGGCAAACACCACCAATTCCTGCTTCAAGTCACATCTCTTCTATTCAGATGATGATGATGATGTACTGTAAGGAGCTGCATTAAGGTCTCGGTCAAGTAAATTACTCTGGCTTCAAACTGTCAAGTAAACTTTGCAGCTTTGCACTTCATATAATACAGTTTGTGATAAAGACACAGGAGCCCCAGGCTGCTGGTTTTGGCCATAAAACCACCCATTGAAGTAATCACCCAGTTCAGCATGTAATGGGGGAATATCATTTACACAGCACAGACACACAGTTGGTAAATTGATATGGTTCCAAACCTACTGAAAATTGCTTTTCTCCACCTACCCCCAAAATCTTCCTTCTAAACCTCCATGGGACAGGCGTCTGGGACAATTTTGGTCCTAAGACGCAGTAACTATCTGATCACATCTTTGCCAATTGTGCTTTTTAAAATAATTATCTCCTTACATTCCCGTTGGTTCTTCAGTAATCTTCCAAAATTAGAAGATCGTGTAAGCCAAGATGCTGGAGGGATCTATAGTGTTTATACATGTATATTGTATATATTATTGTGGCCTTTCAGTACTTAATTGAGGCCTATATAGAAAGATGGGAACAATTTTTCAGCAGGGCCTGTTGTGACAGGACAAGAGATGATGGTTTTAAACTAAAAGAGGAGAGATTCAGACTAGAGAGAAGGAAGATCTTTTTTTACAATGTGTGGCAAGACCATGGCCCAAGTTGCCGAGAGAGGTAGTAAATGGAAAACATTCCAGGTCAGGTTGGACAGGGCTCTAAGCAACCTGATCTAGTTGAAGATGTCCCTGGTCAGTGCAAGGGCATTGGACTAGATATCCTTTAAAGGGCCTCTCTAAGCCAAAGCATTTGATATAAAGATATAGTTATTTAAATACACGTATGTGTACGTATGCATATTTATCTATTTTCCACTAAGACCATTTCATCCTGATCAGCCAAAGAGGGAAACAGAATAAGGTCAATGGCTCTGTGTGTGTTTGCAGGAGTTTATGTTTTCTGCCTGCACTGATGCTTCTGGCCAGTCACATGTATAATTACATATGTGCTATTGAGTGTGCCTATGAATACGGGTGTGTGCCTAATGGAAATCCACACTCAGCCTCGGTACTGGCC
This sequence comes from Ceyx melanurus, assembly GCA_024611195.1. NCBI lineage: Eukaryota > Metazoa > Chordata > Aves > Coraciiformes > Alcedinidae > Ceyx > Ceyx melanurus. The sequence goes on along the minus strand of JANHGL010014604.1, from coordinate 141,552 downwards.
AAACCTGGGGATGTGCAGCTGCAGCAGCCTCACTTCTCTTGGGCTATGAGACCAGTCAACTTGAAACAAGTCATGCAATAATACAGGCAAAAACAGAATGCTTTCAGTGAGCAAAAGAAATGATTGTAAGACATTTTGTCTTAAGATATGGTTAAAAAAAGATAATTATTTGTTCTCAGTCATTTAATGAGCTGTATTATCAGTGCTAGAACACATTCCCAAGCAGGCTAGTAAGATAAACTGTAAATCTTACTAGCATGGTACAACATGTCTTTTTATTTTTCATATGATAAAACACCTCATTGGCTTTTCAGCACACAGATAAGATACCAGACACATCTCAGTACAGATAAGGACACTAATTGATGAAATGGAAACTGTTCATGTTAGCCTGTTCTAAAAAATGTGTTTGTGCAGATCCAGTCTCCTTGAATAAAAATAACTGTATATACACACCATATTGTTTGCTTCACTTGCAGCTTTTATGAACTTAGTTTAAAACATAATAAAACCTAGTTCTCAAACTGGATGAAACTGCTTTGGGTAGGAGTCTGTACGGTAGAGATGACAACTGCCCTTGGCCATTCAGCCTGCATAGTATTTATGAGGAACACTTCATTTTCACAATCGTAGAACACTTACAATAAACAATAATGATAATTATTTTCAAAACACTTGCTGAATTTCAAAATATTTTCCCAGAGAATAGTGTTTGCCTTTCTTTAATATGTGCATCTGAGTATGTTGGATATAACTTTGGAAAGGTAAGAAGCTTCTACTTATGATACTGAACATGAATCTTGGGCATTAGCCTCTTAGATCTTTCAGTAATATTTATTATTGCAATGCACACACTTTTATAAGCTATTTTAGAAAGTAATTTAGAATATGAAGAAAGTCTATAACCTTTTTCAACTCAGCTGTGAAATTACAATTGCATTCTCATTCTAACTACATAAATAATACCTTTCTCTGTCAGTTCTGGGATTCACAAATCCTTCCTCTCCATAAAATTTACCAAGCTAATAAATACTGACCTAGAATCAGCAATTTTGGTATTTACTAGGGACTCTAACTGAATTAATAAATCAACATAATACCTAAGTGGGCAGTACTACAATCATTTTATATATTCTATATAACTAGTTCACATAATATATTTCATGGTAAGAAACATTACACATTTAGCTGGCAAGTCTCTCCTTTAGCATTTAATAAATGCCACACTTTACATAAGAAATTGTATTTCAATCTAATGTTTATATTTTGACTGCACCTAAAATGTGCTTATTGTAGCATACTGCATCAATAAATGAACAATTATTTCTCAGTGGTATGTAAAATACATAGTGATGTCAGCAGCATTAAATTCTAGTGCCAAGTAGGGAAACAATTAAATGTAGTTTAACTATAAAATTAATATTATACTAATTTTAATAAAAGGAAAAGATTTACCTTATTATTTTTAGTTCAGACATGCAGTCATGTGCAAGGAAATTCAATACCCACTGTATAAAATATGAAGTATGAAAATGTTTTACAGATGTTTTTAATCAGCTCCCTTTGTTCAACATTAGACGCTAACCTCCAGAAGATACATACAAGCTGCACATCCCACAGGTAATGCTATCCAGATGGGATGTTTTCCCTGAACATCATGCTTAATAACATAAGGAATAAGAGATAACATAAGGAATATACTGTGAAGAAAAAGCACCTTGGCAAAAAAATTCTAATGTCATTTCGTATCCAGTGGCACGACACATCTTTTCCAGCTTGCCTACAGTATGTCTTGTGGAAAACTCCCAAAACACATAGCATAAAAATGTCTTGGATTCAGACAGTTTTATATTGACTGCTCGGGTCTAGCAAATACTAAATACAGCAGTGATATCATCTTAATTATTGACTTCTTCCTTTGGTTAAACTGCACAACTTTCCAGCTGTTAGATCTCTGGGTTATTTCTGCAGTCCTATCCCATACTGAATTTTCTCAGCCTAGACCAGTTTCATCAGGAAGATGCTGTTGCAGTGAGCAAAGCATATCTTGTTGGCAACAAAAAATGAGCTTTCCTTGCCTGGATGCTGGTTGGCAAGGAGGAATAAAATGCCAAGGTTCTTAAACTCATTATTTGGTCATAAGTAAATAGCAACATGGGTTCAGAGAATAGGTAACCAGTTAAAGCATCACAGATAACTGGTAAAAAACATTCCTTGTGTGTTTCCAGTAATAGATGCATTTCTGAACATCATTAACTCAATATCTTATTCAAACATTATCTTCTTAGAAAGGGAAAAGCCTTAAAATGGCTGGACAACGCCAGTGATTCTTAGAAAAGTGTACCCTGTAGTCCTCGGCTCTGATGACTTAAGCAAAGGAAGGAAACAGAATCTTCCTTTAACTGCACCAGAGGGACAACTCAGACAGTGTAATCTGCTCAGTGTAGGACTTAGCCATAACCATAAAACTCTCCTTGTTCCTCAAGTGGAACATGGAGGGAATTTAAACACCTATATTTCTGCCTGGATTGTCCACTGACATCCCTGAGCTTGCCTAAAACCGTATTCCACAGTGACATCATTATAGCAGGAGTGAAATGCTCGGGGTGTGGGGAGCACAACTCTACCTGGGAGGACACAATCCTCTAGATCTCCCTAAAAAAACATTGGGAACACTGAATTCTGCACAAAATTCAAAAGTCACAGTCACCTCAATTAAAAAATACATAGGGAGGTGAAGATGATCCCTAAAGGGAGTCCTTATGGGTCATCACCTGGAGCCATTACCAATGAGATGAGTTTAATTCCTTCCTCCAGCCAGTGGAGATCCAAACATGACTCTCTCAGCTCTTAGGGCAGTGCTCGAGCCAGAAGCAAGGATGTGGATAGGGGTCCTGTTCCCCTGGCCTAAGACTACATGTGCACATCAGGATTTCATATTCACTGGATCTGAAGGAGAGTAAGAGGGGAAAATGACCTGTCATAGTAGTGCTGAGGATTAAGGCAGGGTAGCTCAAGGTTTATACTGTTACAGCCAGAATTGGTTGTACATGTCATTTTATGGCTGGTTACCTGAAAACACAGGAACAGGGCTGTAATTAGAGCAGTAATTACAAAGAAAAGCAGTGAAATCTACAGATTTAACTTAATGACTATGACTCATCGTTGTTCATTATTGTCTCTCTATAAAATACCTGAGTTCAAGTCAGTAAAAGTGTGAAAAAATACACACTTTTACAGAATAAATATTGTCAATATTTACATTAAGATGTGAGGAGATTTCTGTCTCGCTGACAATAAGGTGAGAGTAAATAACTGCCTTGGGAACCCAGGTCTACTTGTGTGTTCCATCAACTCAGTCTGAAAGTATTACATAGATAAGATATTAACAGAAAGGGTCCTGACATTGCTATAAGAGCAAATGTGTTCAGGGTTTCATGAAGAAGCCGTGGCTACCTACAACAAATATGCTATAATTTTTTTGAATGCATGCAATTGCTAGTCTACAGCCAGCAAAGCAGACAGAAAGATCTGCAATCCAGTGCTCTTAAATTGACTCAAGCCTACTTTATCTCTTTTCAGGACTTGGTTGTGAGTTCTACCTAACTAAATACTAATAAACACTAATTAAAATGTTTCCTGCCTCTGAAAACAACAGCAGCTCTTCAAGAGAACACAGTCATGTCTCCCATACTTGTATTAGTGAAGCATTTGGAAGGCTAAAAAAAAAAATTAGATTTGCAATGAGTTGTGACAGGTTAAGATTAACATTCTCCTAAGGCAATTGCTTAGAAGTAAGGCAAGATACAGGCTGGTTTTCAACCAGACGAGCATGTTTCTACTGACAGTGACAGAAACATTTCCACAAAACAGCCTCCTGCTGTCTCCAACACTAATGAAACGCGCTGCACACCACAGTGTGACATCACTGCATTCCCCTCAGAACATGAAATGTAAACTCCTTGTTAACCATCCTCCACAACTGCACAGTATCTGTAAGTTTTGTGTAACATTTAAGACTCAGTTGGTTTAACTGCTAACTAAAGGGCCTAACTTCCCATAAACCTATCCCCCGGTCCTCAAAAATGCAACCTAAAATTATGTGATAAGAAAGATTTTACACGGAAATCCATCTAGACATACTTCTTACCTACCTTTTATGTGCACAGGTCTGCAGGAGCTGTAGTTAGCAGATATGAGCAAAATAAATAATAAAATCTATGAGCAAGGAATATCTCATTCTCCAAAACAGGTGTGTATATATTTCATGACCACAGATATACATATCATACCATATCATACATACAAAATGCATAATGGTGAGATGCAAAACTTTCATTACCATGATTTTGAGCAGCTGTTTCAATCACACATAATCCTGGAGGACAAAGTCTTAAGTAGCTTAGACAGCTCAGTTATATAAGACCATAGCTATACCAAACATCACAACAAGGGCCTGGAGTAATTTGAAAGATGTTAAAGTCCCTTTTTCTTTTATATATATTTTTTTATT